>WNWK01024230.1:0-30019 GCA_009830355.1 Cherax destructor
TGACCTCAGCGTTATACAGAAAGTGGTTTGGTAATAGGTAATATGTACATATTTTAAGGAAAAATTATTATTATAATAAAAAGAAGCGCTAAACCACAAGGGTCATACAGTGCAGCAGGGCAGGATGCAGGGATAATGGGTAGTAAGAGGGAGAGGGATGATTATTAGGTTATGGAGTGCAGCAGGGGAGTGGATAGTGCAGGGATAGAGGGTAGAAGGGACTGAGGGGAGTACTAGAGGCATAATCTTCAGAGTTTGTGTAGTAAGTCAGTTGCTGTCAATAAGTCAATGAGAGTCAGGATTAAAGGAGGGCTCATCAGCAAGAAGGGAAGGTAAAGTAAGGGCAGCAGAGCGAAGACGACGTTGGAGGTAAATTCTGCGAGCTCGTTGATAGAGTGGGCAGTCCAACAGAATGTGGTGAACAGATACTGGAACCTGACAATGCTCACAGAGAGGGACAGGGAGTCTCTCCATGAGATACCCGTGAGTAAGACGAGTGTAACTGATGCGAAGACGGGAGAGTGTAGTCTCCCAACCTCGACATTGGTGACAAGAAGAAGGCCAGAAACCTATACTCGGTTTAATAGAATGAAGTTTGTTATGTAGCAGGTCAGACCAGCGTTGTTGCCAACGGGTGCGAAGGTGGGTAGCAATGACCGCAAAAATAGTCCGTGAAAGGAACACCTCCATATGAAACTGGAAGGCCATGTACTACTGACCGCGCAGCAGTGTCTGCCTGTTCATTGCCCTGTACGTCAACATGACCAGTGACCCAACAAAAATCAATATCTTTGTGTTTGGTAGAGATACGGCATAACCAAAGTTGGATACGAAGAACTAGGGGGTGAGGTGTATCAAATTTTCGGATAGCCTGTAAAGCACTAAAGGAGTCTGAAACGACCACAAATGGTGACACAGACATAGATGCAATACGGATAAGTGCTACAAAAATGGCATACAATTCAGCCATAAAAATGCTAGCCGAGGATAATAGATGCCCTCGCATGACACTGTCCGGAAACACTGCTGCGAATAGGACGCCGTCAGAAGACTTAGAACCATCAGTGTACACTGTGATGGCATGAGAATGAGAGCGAAAGTGGTCTAGAAAAAGAGAGCGAGAAGCCATTGTAGGCAGTTGGGCTTTCGCGCAAGGCAGTGGAAAAGAACAGACACGAACAGCAGGAACTTCCCAAGGGGGTAGGGAAAAGGGAGATGCCACATGAACATAGAAAGGTGGTAGCTGAAGAGAAGACAAGAGCGAATGTAGACGAAGGAAAAATGGACGAAGTAAACAGGGGCGACGAACAAATAAAGAACGTCTACTAACATCTGTGACAATCCTATATATGGGAGGATTGCGTAGGTCATGAGAGCGAACATAAAAGCGAAGGCAATGTGCACCATGGCGATCGAACAAGGATGGAATGTTCGCTTCTGCATAGAGGCTCTCAATCGGTGAAGAACGAAAAGCACCGAGGCATAAATGTAATCCCTGGTGATGGATGGGATTAAGGCTAGAGAGAGTGGCAGGGGAGGCCGCCGAATATATCTAGTCACCATAATCGAGTTTCGATAAAATTAGGGATGAATGCAGTTGAAGGAGAGTGCTACGATCAGCCCCCCATGAAAGATGTGCTAGGGTTTTAAGGAGGTTCAGCCGGCTATGGCAAATTGCCTTCAGAGAGGTAATGTGAGGTTTCCAGGACAATCGACGGTCAAACAGGAGGCCGAGAAACCTGACCGTATCACGTTCTGGGATGCGAGAGCCATATAGATACAATGGATGATCAGAGACCACTGAACGTCTAGTAAACGTAATTTGGTGAGTTTTGCCACTAGAAAATTTAAACACATGAGTGGTAGACCAATCGGAAACCCGGTTGATTGCATGCTGGAGAGAAACTGAAATGAGGTGACAGTCAGCACCCACCCAAGCTATAGCAAAGTCATCAACATAAAGCAATGACTAAATATTGGATGGGAGAATAGATGCCAGATCATTTATAGCAAGGAGAAAGTGTTGTGCTCAGAACACATCCCTGGGGAACACCTTCAGCTTGGACAAACTCCAAGGAAAGCATATTAGTAACCAAGACACGGAAATGTCTTTCAGTTAAGAAGGCCTTAAGGAAAAATGGTAGATTGCCTTGGAGGCCTAAGGAGTGGGCCTGGGCCTAGATATTATACTTCCAAGTTGTGTCATAAGCCTTCTCAAGGTCAAAAAAGATGGCGATAACCGAGTGGTTATTGGTAAAGACATTACGAATATACGTATCCAAGCGCAGTAAGGGGTCAATGGTAGAACGGCCCTTACAAAAGCCATATTGACTAGCGGAGAGACTACTGTGCATCTCTAAATACCACATCAAACGTCTATTAACCAGATGTTCCATCACCTTGCAAACTGCACTGGTAAGAGCAATGGGACGGTAGTGGGAAGCATCATGTCCTGTAGTACCCGGTTTGCGGAAAGGCAGAACAATAGCAGATTTCCACAGCTGGGGAAGAACTCCTTGTGACCATATAAGATTAAAGAGTCATAAGATGACTGCAAGGGTTGACTGATGTAAATGCTGTAGCATACGAATATGTATGCCATCTGGCCCAGCTGCCGATGATTGGCAAGCGGAGAGTGTTGCCTCCAGTTCTTGAAGGGTATAAGGCACATTATATGATTCTTCTCTGAGAGAAGAAAAGTCTAAGGGCTCTAACTTGCTGGCAGACTTAGAAGAAAGGAATGAGGGGCATAGATGGAGCCCCTGATTACCAATTTCAGTGGCAACGGCAAGAGGGTGTGCTATATCGACACCGGCAACCAGAAGAACAAGAGCCGGGTCGGGGGAGAATTTACCACTCAGTTTCCGTACCTTTTACCAGACTGCACTCATCGAGGAAGCCGAAGTGACGGTAGAAACGTAATCCCGCCAGCAAGTGCGTTTAGCGGCACGGATGACACAGCGAGCAACTGCTCTCTTCTGCTTTAAATCAAGGAGTCTCTCTGTGGTTCTGTTGTACAGGTACCTGCTCCACGCAGCGCGTTTCAAACGTACTGCCCGAGCACATGCAGACCACCAAGGCACGCACTTCTGAGAATGCTTGCTCGAGGTTTCGGGAATAGAATGTGAAGCTGCTGTTAAGACGGAGGTCGAGAAGAGGTGTAAAACCTCATCAATGGAGGACTAGGAAGGAGCCTCATGAAAAGCAGTAAGATGCGCGTAAAGGTCCCAATTCGCCCAGTCAAATTGCCAGTGTGGGCTACGAGGAGGTGGAGAATACAAAGGAGAAGCAATGATGATTGGAAAATGATCGCTGTCATGCAAGTCCGGGAGGACAGACCAGGTGAAGTTGAGGACAGTTGAGGAAGAGCAACCAGAGAGATCGATGCAATAGAAAGAATGAGTTCGAGGATCAAAATGGGTGGGAGTACATGTATTTAAAACATGAAGGGGGAGAGAAGCAAGAAAAGCCTCCAACTGAATGCCGCGGGAGTCACAGTGAGACCCCCAGAGAAAATGGTGGGCATTAAAATCGCCAAGTAACAGAAGGGGTGGCGGTAAGGAAGAAACCAGAAAGTCAACATCTGGGATAGACAATGCCCGAGAAGGGAAGAGTTACAAAGAACACAGTGTATACTACTTATCCAAGTGGATACGGGCTGCAGTGAAATGCAGAGAAGTATGAACAAATAGTTGATGGTATGGAATACCAGTGCGTATAAGAAGAGCACTTTCATTAAAGGTTCCATCGGAAAAAGGATCCGATGAATATAATAAATCATAGCCCGAGAAGGGATGGATAACAGGGGAATGTAATTTGGGTTCTTGTAAACAAACACCAACAGGGGAAAACTGGGAGAGCAACACCTGAAGCTCACCCCGGTTACTCCTCAGGCCGCAGATATTCCACTGTAAATAAGCCATGATTTACGAAGAGAAAGATACAAGAAAACCGAAGGGTTAGAAAAGTCCACGTGTGGAGGCAGTGGAAGATTTGTAAGCAGCGAAGGATTGGGATGCTGTGAAGGAAGGAGGTGTGTAGATGGAGAGGAGAGAGGAGGAGGAACCAGAGGTGGAGCAGTGTCCATCAACGTTCGAGTTTCCGCAATATATTCTGAGATAGCTTCTAGCGTTTCAGAGGACAAAGAAGCAGGATGTGGGACCACATTAGAGATGGAAGGAGGAGGAGGAGGGTGAGCAACAATCGGGGAGACTATGGACTGTACTAAAGTAGGTATTGAACGAGGAGGATGAACCTCCACACACATAACAGAACTAGTTGGAGGTGAGAAACCAGGCATAGAAACAGGGAAGGAAAAATGTGCAGGTTGGAGAAGGGAAGGAGGGGTGAGAGAGTTTAACAATGGGGATTTTTGTTGGACTTCTGGGGAGAGGGGCGGTGAGGAGGAGGTGTCGGACGAGGGCGTGTAGACACAGAACTGTGAGAGTGAGTAGAGGAAGAGGTGAGAACAGTATGGGGTGCCGAGGTAGGGACCTCAGAACCCAGGACAGCAAAAGAATTCGAGACAGGGGTGACTGAGGATGGGGTGACCAGAGGAAGCTGCAGGAGTTGGGACCCCAGAAGTGGGGGGACGTTTAGCAACTCGAGAATAGGAAATACGGGGAAGTCTCCCTTGAAGGCGTAGATGAGAGACAGCCATAGCATATGTGAAGCCTTCCACCTCTTTGAGACAACGGATTTCACGCTCATTTAAGTAAACTTGACAACGGCGAGAGTAAGATGGGTGCGCCTCACGACAGTTAAGGCAAGAGGGAGGTAGACTACAAGAAGGATTGGCATGGTCGTCGGCACCACAGACTAGGCATTCGGCCATGGACCTGCAATATTTCGCCGGATGACCAAAACGCCAGCAGTTTCTACACTGTTGCGGTGTAGGGATCACCTTTCGAACTTGTAAATGGTGTCCCGCAATGTAGACTGAGGGCGGAAGGTCACGGCAGTCAAATGATAAACGAGCAATATTGCAAGGATATCGTCTTCGCCGATGGGCAGGGAGGACAAAAGTGTCAACTTTGAGGATAGGGAGGTCTTGGAGCTCAAGCTGCTCCAGAATGTCACCACCACATGTTTGGAAATTCTGTTGGACAATGGTATGGGGTAGAATGACAGTACCACTACAAGAATTGAGAGAATGATGTTTGTCAATAGTGACCTGAATAGTATGTATGGTCCTAAGGAGAGAAAGATCGCGAGCTTGGCCAGCATTCTGGACCGTGATGATGTGTGTGCCGCTTTTGAGAGTGTGAAAGGAGATATCTTTACCCACATGGCGTAGGAGCGCCTTACCAATACTATGATCGGAAAGATATGCAGTAGAAGAAGTCGGTCTCAGAGTAAAAAAATTAGTTCATTGTGTAGTGTGAAACATAGTGTTTAAGGGGAGTGTGTGATGAGCTGGTCGTTTCTGAGCTGAATGAGACTGAAGCAACGAAGTATCATCATGTAAGGGTCTTGGGCGTTTTGATGTGGGACCGTAGTTGGTCCGACGTGGGACGGGTGAGCAACCCGAAAATTGCCGCATCGTAGAGGGAGAAGCCGGAAGCATGGTCAGAGAAGAGCAGTGGTCAGACGTATCAAAAGAGCTAGTTGGAACCACGGTATCTGTAGCAGGTGACGAACCGGCACCAGCAAGGCAGGGTCAGAACAGGGTGCAGTAACTGGAAGGTTCCCGGGTGCAATAGGTTCACAGAGTGGGACGTCCATGGTTAGGTTACTTCTTTCTTTTTGTTTTTCGAAAAAAAGAAAGAAAATAAAATAAAAAGAAAAAAATGAATAAAAAAGGGGGAAATGTGAAGGAATAGCTCCTAGGAGGTATGAAAGGGGCGTGAATCTCCCTCCGTGCCAACGAGGACCTCATCACCGCAAGTAGTGCAGATGCAGCATGGAACCCGTGCCATACCCTACCCTTCATGCCAGTAAACCAGCAATCCGGGATAGCAACCTCACATCCACCGAGCCACCTCGGCGGACAAAAGAGAGGGTGGCCGGACACCCGAAACAAAGCATACCTCCTTCGGCCACCACCCCCGGAATCCGAAAGGTGGCCTCCAGAGATACACCCGTCTCCCGAGAGACACCCAAAGCCACCCCCCGGGAGACCGGAGAGGGATCGGGACATCCCCAGATGATCCAGATTCCATGGCAAACTACACCACCGCCAAGAACTTCAACGGAATGGGATGGACCATGGTACCCTTCCCCCTACCTAGGAACTAGAATGCCTGTGGAGAAAATCCCACAGGTTGAAAATGGGAAGGGAATAAGGGAGGGATGAGGAGAAGGAGGAGGAGAGGAAAAAAGGGAGGATGGGGAATATGGGATAGGGGAGTAATTAGGTTCGGTCTGAGGAAGGAGATCAAAAGGTCTAATTCCTCAAATGAAGAGCCTCTTCACCACTACAAGGAGCCCCCCTTGAAGAGGTTTAAGGAAAAAAAAGATAAATAGGGTATACGAGATATTATATAGGGTGTAGTAACAATAGTTTGTTGGACTATGTATTTGTAGATAAAAGGTTGATGGGTAGACTTTAGGATGGGCATCAAGTTTATAGAGGGGACAACAGATATATTAGATTATTTTTTAGTTGTAGCTATAGTGAAAGTAAATGGGGTATCAGAAAGAAGAGAGGGGTAAGATTTATAAAGTAACTATTGGTAGAAAGATGGGCTAGTGAGAGAATAAGAAATGAGGTTGAAGAGGTATGGGGTAGATTTAAAAATGCAGTGTTAGTTCAGTAGTTTATAAGATATAGGAGGGTGGGTGAGGGAGGGAAGAGGAATGATTGGAGGAATGGTGAGGTAAGAGAGGAAAAAAAATAGCATGTGAGAGGTTTTTACAAAGTAGAATTGATGTAAGGAAGAAGTATATGGAATGAAAAAAGAGAGGTTAAGAGAGCGGTGAAAGAATGTAAAAGGAAAGCAAATGAGAGAGTGGGAGAGATGCTATCGGCAAATTTTCCTGAGAACAAGAAAAAAGTTTTGATGTGAGATTAATAATTTGAGAAAGGCTTGGAAATGAATGCCTTTGACAGTTAAAAGTAGGAGAAGAGAGTTATTAAATAGAGAATTGGAGGTACCGGGAAGATGGAGGGAATATTTTGAGGAACTGTTACATGTTGATGAAGACAGGGAAGCTATAATTTCGTGCATTGGTCAGGGAGGTATGACATCTTGTAAGAGTGAGGAAAAGCCAGATTTCAGTGTGGGGGATTTGCATGAGGCTGTGGGAAGAACGAATGGGGGGTATAGCAGCTGAGATTAATGAGATCAAGACAGAAATGTTTCAGGCAGGTGGGGATTTAATTTTGGAACTGGTGGTACTTTTATTTAATAAATGTATGAAAGAGAGATAGGTACCAAGGAAATTGGCAGAGAGCATGACTAGTTTCTTTGAATAAAGACAAAGGGGACAAAAGAGAGTGGAAAAATTATAGCCTTTAGAGTATACCTGGTAAAGTGTATCGTAGAATTATTGAAAAAAATTAAGAGTAAATAGAGAGCAGGATAGGAGATGAACAAGGAGGCTTTAGGAAAGGTAGGGGGTGTGTAGACCAAGTGTTTACAGTGAATTATATAAGGGAACAGTATTGAGATAGCAGTAAAGAGGTTTTCGTTGCAGTTATAGATTTGGAAAAGGCATTTGATAGGGTGGATAGGTGAGCAATATTGCAGATGTTGCAAGTGTATGGAATAGGTGGTAGGTTACTGGAAGCAGTTAAGAGTATTTATGAGGACACTGAGGCTCAGGTTATAGGATGTAGGAGAGAAGAAGATTATTTCTCAGTGATAGGAAGCCTTAGAGAGTGATGCATGATGTCAACATGGATGTTCAATATATTTATAGATGGGGTTGTAAGAGAAGTGAATGCTCGGGTGTTGGGAATAAGTGTGGGATTAAAAGATAAAGATTCTAACACAAAATAGGAGTTGTCACAATTGCTTTTGCTGATAAAACTGTGATTCTGGGAGATTCTGAAGTAAAGTTGCGAGTTTGGGAGGGTATGTAAAAGAAGAAAATTAAAAGTGAACACGGGAAAGAACAAGTTGATGAGGATAATAAAAAAAAATAGGTAATGACAGATTATAAATCAGATTGGAGGGAGTATGGAGGAAGTGAAAGTGTTCGGATATTTGGGAGTAGACTTTTCGGCAGATGGGTCTAAGGAGGACAAGGTGACTCATAGAACAAAGGCGAGTGGACCTCTGAGGAGTCTGTGAAGACAAAGAATGTTATCCATGGAAGCAAAGAGGGAATGTATGAAAGTATAATATTACTAACTTTCTTATATAGGTGTGAGGCATGGGTGGTGAATGTTGCAACAAGGAGAAGGCTGGAGGCAGTGGAGATGTCGTATCTGAGGGCAATGTGTGGTGTGAATATAATGCAGAGAATCTGTTGCTTGGAGATTAGGAGGTGCGGAGTTTCTAAAAATATTATCCAGAGGGCTGAGGAAGAGATATAGAGATGGTTCGGATATTTAGAGAGGATAGAACAAAACAGAATGACTTGGAGGGCGCATAAACTTGTAGTGGAAGGAAGGCAGGGTAGGGGTCGTCCTAGAAAAAGTTAGAGAGAGCGGGTAAAGGAAGTTTTGTGTGCTAGGGGCTTGGACTTCCAGCAAGTATGCGTGAGTGTGTCTGATAGGAGCGAGTGGAGGCAAATGATTTTTATGACTTCACGTGCTGTTGGAGTGTGAGCAAAGATAACATTTATGAAAGGATTCAGGGAAACTGGTTAGCCGGACTTGAGTCCTGGAGGTGGGAAGTACAGTGTCTGCACTCCGAAGGAGAGGTGTTGATATGTTGTATTTTTTTAACTGTAGTGTAGGCGCGCCTCTGGCAAGAAAGTGATGAAGTGAATGATGATGAAAGTGTTTCTTCGTTTTTAGGTCACTGCCTCGATGGGAGACTGTCAATATGTTGAAAATAATAATAATAATAAATGTTATTATTATGATGGAAGTATGTAATAATAATGATTATGACAATAATAATAATAATAATAATAATAATAATAATAATAATAATAATAAGAAGAAGAAGAAGAAGAAGAAGAATTACGATTATAATAATTAGCAATTGCTAGATGTATTTTCCTCACGCAGCAATATGCATCTAGTACATACTTCTAGTTAATAATGCAGTTGAATATTATGTTGAAGACCTGAAAGAAATCAGAGGAGATAATTACAAGTCATCTTAAGTGGAAAATAATCAGGTGCAACACTTAGAAATTATGGTATTCAAAGCTGTATTTTATTTTTTTTTGTTTCCAAAAAAAAAAACAACAACACCGCAAATTGTGATGTACACAGCCAAAACCAGTGCCAACTTCTTCCCAAGTATCACTGATCATCTTTTATGGAAGTACAGAATGTTAATAAGTTGGTTTCAAGTTAGCTTAGTGTACATAACATCAGTTTTTAAGTAAGTGTAGTCGGTTAGTAAGCTAGTTTTAGGTAAGCTTCGTCTATTTAACATAAATATTTACCACTGGTTGTGAGAGAACATAACAGACCATTTAGTTGATTTACTCTAGGATAATATGATATATTCTTCACTTATTTGAAATAAAAAAAATGAATAAAGAAAATTTCTACAAGATAACTTTGACAACGTCACATCAAGAGTTTGATTCCTTTGAGGTAAAGACATCAGCACTGAAGGATTCCTTTGAGGTAAACACACCAGCACTGAAGGATTCCTTTGAGGTAAACACATCAACACTGAAGGATTCCTTTGAGGTAAACACATCAGCACTGACGGATTCCTTTGAGGTAAACACACCAGCACTGAAGGATTCCTTTGAGGTAAACACATCAACACTGAAGGATTCCTTTGAGGTAAACACATCAGCACTGAAGGATTCCTTTGAGGTAAGCACATCAGCACTGAAGGATTCCTTTGAGGTAAACACATCAACACTGAAGGATTCCTTTGAGGTAAACACATCAGCACTGAAGGATTCCTTTGAGGTAAACACATCAGCACTGAAGGATTCCTTTGAGGTAAACACATCAGCACTGAAGAATTCCTTTGAGGTAAACACACAAACACTGAAGGATTCCTTTGAGGTAAACACACCAGCACTGAAGGATTCCTTTGTGGTAAACACTCCAGCACTGAAGGATTCCATTGAGGTAAACACACCAGCACTGAAGGATTCCTTTGAGGTAAACACACCAGCACTGAAGGATTCCTTTGAGGTAAACACATCAACACTGAAGGATTCCTTTGAGGTAAACACATCAACACTGAAGAATTCCTTTGAGGTAAACACATCAACACTGAAGGATTCCTTTGAGGTAAACACATCAGCACTGAAGATTCCTTGAGGTAAACACACAGCACTGAAGGATTCCTTGAGGTAAACACACCAGCACTGAAGGATTCCTTTGAGGTAACACCAGCACTGAAGGATTCCTTTGAGGTAAACACACCACACTGAAGTTCCTTGAGGAACAACCACACTGAAGGATTCCTTTGAGGTAAATCAACACAAGGATTCCTGAGAACAAATCACACTGAAGAGATTCCTTTGAGGAAATAACTGAAATTCCTTTAGTAACACATCAGCACTGAAGGATTCCTTTGAGGTAAACACACCAGCACTGAAGGATCTTTGAGTACAACAACACGAATTCCTTTGAGGTAAACACATCAACACTGAAGGATTCCTTTGAGGTAAACACATCAACACTGAAGATCTGAGTAACACATCAGCTGAAGGTTCCTTTGAGGTAAACACACAAGCACTGAAGGATTCCTTTGAGGTAAACACACCAGCACTGAAGGATTCCTTTGAGGTAAACACACCAGCACTGAAGGATTCCTTTGAGGAAACACCAGCACTGAAGATTCACTGAGGTAACACAGCACTGAAGGATTCCTTTGAGTACTCAACCTGAAGTTCTGAGAAACACATCAACACTGAAGAATTCCTTTGAGGTAAACACATCAACACTGAAGGATTCCTTTGAGGTAAACACATCAGCATGAAGGATTCCTTTGAGGTAAACACACCAGCACTGAAGGATTCCTTGGTAACACTAACACTGAAGGTTCTGAGTAAAACACACCAGCACTGAAGGATTCCTTTGAGGAACACATCACATTGATTCTATACACACAGCACTGAAGGATTCCTTTGAGGTAAACACACCAGCACTGAAGGATTCCTTTGAGGTAAACACACCAGCACTGAAGGATTCCTTTGTAAACCAGTGAAACTTTGAAACATCAAGCACTGAAGGATTCCTTTGAAGTAAACACATCAACACTGAAGAATTCCTTTGAGGTAAACACATCAACACTGAAGATTCCTTTGAGGTAAACACATCAACACTGAAGGATTCCTTTGAGGTAAACACATCAGCACTGAAGGATTCCTTTGAGGTAAACACACCTCAACACTGAAGGATTCCTTTGAGGTAAACACACCAGCACTGAAGGATTCCTTTGAGGTAAACACATCAACACTGAAGGATTCCTTTGAGGTAAACACATCTGCACTGAAGGATTAATTAAACTGACCAGAGGATTCATTTTCCAATTATTTCACAGAATCTAAAAAAATCTGTGGTTCCACAGCCTAAAACCATGAAACGTTTCAGCCATTTCAAACGATGCATCAGCCATTGAAGATTGATGCCATTTACAATTGCTATATTTTAATGAGAGGAAGGAAACAATATCTGGTAATGACTTAAGTATCATTGTCCATCCAGAATCCTCGCATGGAAATACTAACATGAATCTTGCTGCAGTTACATTACACGAGTCTTCAACTTTCAACTGTGACCCCTTGTTGCTGTGTCTCATCTCTGGAACATCCTGTCTCTGTCCCTATCCCTCCTGTCCTCCAGTGTTGTCAGTTGGATTTCCCTTGACCTCTCCTCGTAGAACATGCCCCTTAACTCTGAAAGTAGTCTCCTTGCATACCATTGCACTTTCTCTAATTTCCTGACGTGCTTTGCCAGGTGTGGATTCCAAACTAGTGTTGCATACTCCAATATGGACCAGACGTACACGGTGTACAGAGTCCTGAACGATTCCTTACCGAGATGTCGGAATGCTATTCTTAGGTTTGGTAGGCGTCCTTATGGTACAGCAGTGATTTGGTTGATGTGTGCCTCAGGAGATTTACTCGGTATTATACTCACCCCAAGATCCTTTTACTTGACTGAGGTTTGTAGTCTTTAGCCCCCCTAGACTGTACTCAGTCTGTGGTCTCCTTTGCCCTATCCAGATCATGACTTTGCACTTTGTGTGGGTGAACTCGAGGAGCGAGCCAGTTGCTGGATCAGGCCTGCAGCCTGTCCAGATCCCTTTGTAGTCCTGCCTTTTCTTCCTCCGATTGAATTCTTATCAACTTCACATCATCTGCAAACAGGGACACTTCTGAGTCTATTCCTTCCGTCAAGTCGTTCACAAATACCGGAAACAGTACCGGTCCCAGGACTGACCCCTGTGGAACCCCGCTCGTCACAGGTGCCCACTCTGACACCTCTCCGCGTACCATTACTCGCTGTTGTCTTCCTGACAGGTATTCCCTGATCAATTGTAGTGTGTGTGTGTGTGTGTGTATACTCACCTAATTGTACTCACCTAATTGTTGTTGCAGGGGTCGAGACTCAGCTCCTGGCCCCGCCTCTTCTCTGTCCGCTACTGGGTCTCTGCTCTCCCTGCTCCATGAACTTTATCATACCTTGTCTTAAAACTATGTATGGTTCCCGCCTCCACTATATCGTTCGCTAGACTATTCCACTTCCTGACTACTCTATGGCTGAAGAAATGCTTCCTAACTGAGTCTTCAGCTTCCAGTTGTGCCCCCTTGTTTCTGTGTTCCCTCTGGAACATTCTGTCACTATCTACCTTGTCGATTCCCGCAGTATTTTGTATGTCGTTATCATGTCTCCTCTCACCCTTCTGTCCTCCAGTGTTGTTAGTCTTATTTCCCTCAATCTTTCTTCATAGGACAGTCCCCGAGTTGTGGAACTAACCTTGTCGCAAAAATTTGCACTTTCTCTAATTTCTTGACGTGCTTGACCAGGTGTGGGTTACAGACTGGTGCTGCATACTCTAGTATGGGCCTGACGTACACGGTGTACAGTGTCTTGAACGATTCCTTGTTGAGGTAACGGAACGCTAATCTTAGGTTTGCCAGACGCCCATATGCTGCCGCAGTTATCTGGTTGATGTGTGTTTCCGGAGACGTGCTTGGTGTTATACTCACCCCAAGGTCTTTCTCCTTTGACGAGGTTTGTAGCCTTTGTCCACCTAGCCTGTACTCTGTCTGTGGTCTTCTTTGCTCTTCTCCGATCTTCATGACTTTGCATTTGGTGGGATTAAATTCGAGAAGCCAGTTGCTAGACCAGGCGCAGGCTGTCCAGATCCCTTTTAGTTCTGCCTGGTCCTCGTCGATTAATTCTTCTCATCAACTTACATCATCTGCAAACAGGGACACTTCGGAGTCTATTCCTTCCGTCATGTCGTTCACAAATACCGAAACAGCACTGGTCCCAGGACTGACCCCTGTGGAACCCCGCTCTCACCGGCGCCCACCCCCTGACACCTCGCCATACCATGACTCGCTGCTGTCTCCCTGACAGGTTTCCCTGACCCAATGTAGTGCCTTCCCTGTTACCCCTGCCTGGTCCTCCAGTTCTGCACTAATCTTTGTTTGGAACTGTGTCAAACGCCTTCTTAAATCCAAAAAATTCAAAACACCCCCTCTCCTCTTGCCTTATCGCTGTCACCCTGTCGTAGAACTCCAGTAGGTTTGTGCACGGATTTCCGTCCCTGAAACCGTGTTGGCCGTCTTGAAAAACTCATTCCTTTCTAGGTGCTCAACCACCCTTCTCCTGACTATCTTCTCCATGACCTTGCATACAATACATGTATGACACTGGTCTGTAGTTTAGTGCTCCCCTTCCTGTCCCTTTTTTTTAAATTTGGGAAATACATTTGCTGTCTTCCAAACCTCAGGTAGTTGCCCTGTTTCGATAGATGTGTTGAAGATCGTTGTTGGGGGTTTTTCCCCTTTCTCCCTCTCCAGGACCCATGGAGAAAATGTTATCGGGATCGCCTTTAAAAATATCTAGCTCCTTATTTGCCTCTTCACTTCCTCCTCATTTGTGTGTATTTTTCCAGCATTTATGGTGTACCCTACCTCTCCTCCTTTCTGGGGGGCCCTTCTATCTCCTCTGTGAACACCTTTTGGGGAAACTCATTTTGAGCTCCTCACCCCTTCCCGGTCATTTCTTGTGACCCCCCTCCTACCTTCCTCAGCCTGATCACCTGGTCCTTGACTGTTGTTCTCCTCCTGATGGGGTTTTTAAGCAGCTTTGGGGCAGTTTGGGGTTTTCTGCTATGTCATTCTCGACTGTCTTTGGGCCTCCTTCTGATCTGTGCATATTCTTTTTTGGGTCTGACTGCTCTCCTTTTCTGGGGGGTTTTTTGCCTTCTGCCTCTTCCTTCCCCCCTTTCACACTTGGTTTTGGCTTCCCTGCCTTTGGGTAACCCCAAAGGGTCACCTTTTTTTTGCTTCTCCTGTTCCCCAGGTATAAACCTCCCCTCAGCTTCCTTGCAAATTGTTGTCATATATTCCATCATCTCGTCTACTGATTCCCCCGCCATCTTTTGCCCCTGAACCCCTGTGCGGGGGAAATTCCTCACCCCAAAAGTCACCTTTCTTGTAGTTTGGCTTCATTTGTGCACCCTTCCCCGTTTTTCCCCCCCCCCTTGTAACTCTACTATGTATTCGAAACTTAGAACCATATGATCACTGGCCCCAAGGGGCTTTCATGTTGATGCCCCCAATATCTGCACTACTCAGGGTGAATACTAGGTCCAGTTTGGTTCGTCATTCCTCTCTCTCTGGTAGTGTCCCTTACGTGTTGGTACATAGTTTTCCCCAGTACCACCTCCAGCATCTTACCCCCCCCGTTTTTTGGGCCCCCCATGGGGCCCCCAAGTTCTCCCAATAATTTTCCCCTTATGGTTGAAGCCCCCATGATCAGTAGCTTCCCCCTGCTAAGACCCCTTCTGGCCACTTCTGCCGGGTGTCAATCATCGCTCTGTTACTCTCATCATACTTTTCCCCTTGGCCCCTGCTGTTCTGTGGTGGGTTATACATCACTGCAATTACCACCTTGGGCCCCCCAGACTAAAACATCCCTATTTTTAACCCCCCTTCTCCTCCGTCTCCTCTCTCCCATCTCGAAAAAAATCCCCCCGGTTTTTTTGATCAGCAGTCCACTCCTCCCCCCCCTCTGTTCCCTCTGTCTTTCCTCAGGATCTGGTATCCCTTGGGAAAAAAGATGGCATTTATCATACCGGGACTTGGTTTCTGTGAGAGCTATTATGTCCGGTGATGCCTCTTTGACTCTTTCGTGCCACTCCTCCCACTTATTTGTTATTCCACCCCGCATTGGTGTACCATACCTTCAGTTTCCTCTCTACTACTGTGTTTTGGGGGGGCTGTGAGGGTGGGGGACCTGGTGGTGTACTGTGGGTTTTGGGGGGTGTTGGGTGGGGCTGGGTTTTTGGGTTTAGTTTGTGTTGGGATAGTGTGCTTGGTTGTTGGGTTTTTGGGGGTTTGGTTCCCCGTGTGCTTGTTCTTGTTGCCTGCCCTGCTCTGGTTTTTCCTCTACTGATTCTGTCCCTTTCCCCCTCCTCGCTCCTTTCCCCTTTTTGTCCTTTTCCCCTCTGCTGTCGTTCTGTTTTTTTTCTGTCCCCCTGGAACACCCCCCCCGTATTCTTCCGTTTCCCCCTTAATCGTGGTTTCTCTTGGAGGATTCTGTCTCTCTCTGTTTCTGTCCTGAAATCAGCAGAGTCTTTTTTTCCCCCCTTTCCCCGTACCCCCTATTCTCTAAAAAAATTTAAAATTTTGGACATGTCTTCTTCACCTATTTCTTTGAGTATGCTCTCAATCTCCTTTCTTTCTGCCTCCGTCTTTCAGGGGTGTCCTTCCCTCACCCCCCTTCAGCCCATGAAAAAACCCCTTTTCCCCCTCCTCCTCCCATTTTCCCCCTTTTTGGTCAGGCTCCTTTTTTTTCCCCCCTTTTTTTTTCCCGTTGCTTTTGGGTTTGGTGATCGTTCCTCCTTTTCCCCATTCCCCTCTCCACCTGCTCTCAGCTGCTCACCCTCTTCGCTCCTTGGCCCTGCTTGGGGGCAGATGGCCATAGCGAAAATTACATTTTCCCCTTCCCATGGGATTTTTTCTGTGTCTTTACTGGTCAACCCTGTAACCTGCTTCAGCCTTTTTCCTCATTTTCAACCCCTTTCCCCGGGTACTCCCCCTTTTAGCTTTTGCCTCCCAGTTCTTTCTTCTCCTCCTCCAAAACCCTTTTCCCCTTTCAAAACTCTCTCTCCATCTTTAGAAAGCTCTCCTAGTTTTCTCTCCCCCCTTTTCCATCCTTTTTGCTCTTTCATCCATTCTTTTACCAGAGCCGTTCTCCTCTGGACCCCGGGGCCCCTTTCCCTACCACCATTTTTTTTTTTTTTTTTTTTGGGTGCAGAGGAAGGGGAGGTAGATACAAAAGAGGGGGTTAGGGGACTAGAGAAGGGGGGCAGGTAGAGATGGGGAGAGGGGGTTTTGGGGACTAGAGGGAGAAAGGGGGGGGAAAGGTGGGAAGGGAGATATCAAAGGTGGGGGAGAGAGAGAGGATTTTTGGGGCTAGGAGAGGGGGGGAAAGGGGAAAAAATTTTGATAAAAAAGGGGAGAGATGGGGGGGGGGGATGGGGAGGGATGGGGGGAGGGAGGGAGGGGAGAGAGGGGTTTTTGGGGCTAGGGGAGAAAAAGGGGGAGGAGAGATATGCAGAGGTGGGGAGAGAGAGATTCGGGGCAAAAGGGAAGGGGGAGGAAGGTGGGGAAAGAGATAAGAGGAAGGGGGGGATGGGGGAGGAGGGGGGCTGGGGGGGGGGGGGCTGGGGAGAGAGATGGATGGGGAGGGGAGATGGGGAGGATAGAGAGGGAGGCTGGGGGGGGGGGGGGGGGAAAAAGAGATGGGGGGGAGATGGGGCAAGAGAGAGAGATAGGGAGAGAGAGAGGTGGGAAAGAGAGATGGGGAAAAGTGTGTGAGATAGTGAGGGGGGTGTGAGAGGGAAAAGGGGAATGTGGGGTTGGTGTGGGGTGTAAAGAGGGGGGGAAAAGGGGGGGCAAGGGGTGTGGGTAGAGGGGGGGGGAAAAAGGGGGGGGGGAATGGGGGGTGGAAGAGCGGAAAGGTCTGGGAAGGGGAGGGGGATGGTGGGGGGGTGATAGAAAACAGGGGTGGGGGTAGGGGGGTTTTTTACCCACGTTAGTCGTTATGTATCCTTAAATGTCCTTTTTTCCCACGTATGTACTGCCAATGTCCCAATCCCTTGGTTTCCTTGTCACTGTCTATGTGAGCTTAAAAAATTCTATCAGTTGAATTATTTTGTATGTATGGGGTTTTATTGTATGTATTTTGTGTGTATATGGTTTGGGGGAGGGAGAGAGGATGTTCAAACAGCTTTCAAAAAGGTGTGAAACCCTTGTCTGTGTTTTATGTTCCCCCCATCTATGTTTGTGTCCCAGAAAATCTCCTCCTTCTAACCCCAAAAATTATATTTATATTTACTTATATTTATAATACTAGTAAATCTAAAAGTTATGATACTCTACCCCCGCCCCCTTTTTTAACCCCCTATGTGTGTGTGTGTGTGTATGTGTGTGTGTGTGTTTTGTCCCTCACTATTTTCCCCCACATTCATCAACCCCCATCTCCCCCCCTTATCAATGTTGTTTTTACTCTAGTTCAGGTAATAGCTGGCAAATTGGGGGACCCTTAGCTACCAGTGTCAGAGACCAGTACTTCCGACCCCAACATGCAAAAAAAATAGGCGAGTGCTTGCGGCTGGCAGTGGTGGGGGGAAAAATTCTGCTTCTGCCTCCTTGTTGTCGTACTGTTTTACCTCTAAGACTTTCTTCGAAATCCTTCACCCATGAAAAAATATATCCATTTTCTCATACCCACGTTCCTCGTATTTTCACTTTTGTAAATTATTTCACTTTTTTCGTTACACTTATTTTTAATGTTAAAACCATGACGTCACCACTTCCTGGAGGAGGCCTACTGCCTCCCCCTTCCCGGGTTTATTTTTTTTTTTTGTTTTTTTTTTCTTCGTTTTCTTGTTAACTTGGTCCTCTCGCTGTATACTACCCCCCATGTTGCTTGAAAACCCCTCTCTTAACTCTTGCCCTTTTTTTAACCCCTTTGTCACTCGCTTTATACTTCGTTTTATATTTGTACCCGTGTGGAAACAGTGCCTGCTAGGCCTAAAACACACTTTCAAATTTTCTTTTTTTAATTTCAGGCTTTCTCTCGCACGTTAATATCTTTGGTTTATCACTTTTGGGGGTTTTCACTGACCCTCCCCACCCCGGGTTTTCCTCCCCGCTAATGTACCACCTAAAAACACTAAGATTCACGGGCCTTGTGTCCCCCTACCTCAACCCCCTCTCGGGGTGTGTGTGTGTGTGTGTGTGTGTGTGTGTGTGTGTGTGTGTGTGTGTGTGTGCTCACCTAGTTGTACTCACCAATTTGGGTTTTTTCAGGGGGTCAAGTCAAAACCTGGCCCCGCCTCTTCACGGGCCCCTACTGGGTCCTCCCCCCGCGCCATGATCTTTATTTTTCGTCTTCTTAAAGTTATGTATGGTGTGTGTGTGTGTGTGTGTGTGTGTGTGTGTGTGTGTGTGTTGCTTCATTGAAGGCGCACTTTCTTGGCCGTATGCAGGTAGTGAGCCGAAATTTGACCTTAATTTTCTTGGTCCTACTTCACAGTTTTTTTGGGTGGAAGCTCTACCACATAAATCTGATCAAAATGTTTTAGGGTCCTCCTTTATCTTGAGCTCCCTAAAACCCCCAGTTCTATTGACTAACAAGTATGAATTGCAATAAGACAGTAATTCTCCTAACATCCACGAAGACTGATAACAAATGGTTGATAAAAAACTGCTACAAGCCTCCCCAATCATCTTTAATATACCAGGTTTTTGGGGGCCCCCACCTTTTTTGACTCTTGATCCTCGTAACTATGTATCTGAAGTGATGAAAGTTTCTTGATGACAGTCTTTTTTCCCTTTTTACTGCATCCTTTTTGTGCTGTCCCCCTCACCTATTTATGATTGCAGAAATCGTGCTTAGCTCTGGGACCGCCCCCAACTTGCCACTTAAGTGATACACTCATTCAACCTCGTGTATCCTATTTACCTGCTATGAAGCTTGCTCCCACCCTCCATCAAATGCCCTTCCTAACACCAGACTAAAACGAATCTTCCTAACAGCCGTCTGCATTTCCCCAAATCATTTTTTTGGTCTCAGTCTTCCCTGTCTCTTCTGTCCTCCAATATCTTAAAAACCTCTATTATTTTTCCTGTTCATGTGGCCGTTACGTTGACTTCCCAAAACTTTAGACTTCACCATCTCTCATTCCCCACCTCGCCCCCTCGAGTTATATTCCCTCTGATGAAATCGGGTACTTCACTTTTTTTTTCCTCTATGGTCTCTAAATCTGATCATGAACCATTTTTAAAGTCTTCCGCAAACCTCCAATAAACATAATCCCCATCATCCTCGCACCACCACGTCTAAACGTTATCAAACATTTTCCTACCTCCGTACCCCCTATGAATTTCGGAAGAATGCTTTCCCCCAGAACAGATTTGTTTTTAATTTACTATCCTCGTCGTTTTATCCGAGACTACCGGGCCGTGCACCTGTTGTCTCACCAGACCAGTCCACGGAAAGATTAAACCTTGGTCCCCACCTCCAGCCTCAAATTCCCCAAGTGCCACCACTGTCTCCCTCAAGTCCCCAAATGGCATTAATACGTGATCCCCCAACGAATGTGATCAAAAGAGGGTGAAGGATCAAAGGGCCCTTTATATACGTGTTTTTTAAATAGTTGTAATCTGTGTTTCCCAAAACCCAAAACATCGTTTTACTTCTCAGTTACATTCAGTTGCGCTTCATCAGTTGCACTTCATCAGGTTAAGCACTTCAGTTGCGCCTTCATTAGTTGCCTTCATCATTGCCTTCATCGTTTTTGCTTCATCGTTGCGCTTCATCAGTTGCGCTTCATCAGTTGCCTTCATCAGTTCCTTATCAGTTGCCTTCCAGTTGCCTTCATCGTTGCCTTATCAGTTGCCTTCATCAGTTCCCCCCTTTTTATCAGTTGCACTTTAGTTGCACTTCATCAGTTGCACTTCATCAGTTTTTTTCACTTCATCAGTTCACTTCATCATTTTTTGACTCATCCCCAAATAGAAAAACAGGACTCTAAAATCATCACTAATGAGCATATTAAACACTTTCAAGCAGAACAACGGCTTCCAACATAATCTTTGTCGGAAGCTTTTCATCTTCATCTCCCACTGATATAGATCAGAGTAAAGAGGAGACCAACCCTTTTAAGCTAAGCAGGTCTTTAACTTTAATCTCTTCCAATCCTCATGTATCAAATCATTTTTTTATACTGAAGCTTCAATTTTTAACTGAAACACTACCTCCCCAAAACCCCCGCATCTTTCCCCATGAAATCTTTTTTGACTTAATAAAGGCCATTGTATGGGAAAGTTGCCAATAAAGAATTACGTTACACAGCATTTCTGCTATTCATTCCATCTTATTCTCCATTTATATCTAAATCAAGAGGATACAACCCATTCCCTCTATCTGTCTGAACCTCGCCATCAACATTTCCTCTGTCCACAGACTACGTGCCTCCTCCTTAGCTTCACAACCCCGTTTACTTTTCTTTGATTCTTTTTTTTTAATTTTTTTCCCACGGGGGGTGAAAAACTTTAATTTTTCCCATGTGTGGGTGTTTTACTTATGTTGTGTGTTGGTGTGTTTAATTGTGCGTGGTGTGCGTAAGAACCATGTCCCAGGTTCCATCGACTGATCAATACATAGCGGAAATTTTGTGCCCCCTTTTACAAAGTTTAAATTTGTTAAAAAAGTTCCAAAGAAAATTCTGGTGATATTCACAAACATCAAAAAAATGCGTCATTAGGCCAAACTTGATGAAAAAAAAATCCTCAAAAAAAAATTTGGGGAAATTTTTGGAACTTGAAGGCCCCCCGGGCGTTGATGTGTCTGAGAAGGAGTTGCACTTTGACCAGTATATCTAGATGTACTACACACTCCATTGTAAACTGTTCCATGGTTGTTTTTTATATCTGTGGACTATAGTATGGTTTGGTTTAGGTACCTTCCTATGGTTAACTATTCCATCGACGATACTTATTCTATGTCACAAACCTTTTGAAGGCTAATTAGCAAGGGCTATATACAAATAGCGTGCTTCTCTCGGACCACATTACCTACAGCTAGCAACAGTTTTCGATCACCATATATTATCGGAACTATATAGCAAGGCACTATAGCCGGGGGAAAATTTGGAAAAAGAAAAATTAGGAACTATATGAAGGCACCTATTTTATGATTACGTGAAAGAAAATGGTCTAAGACTAGGCACTAAAACCCCAATGATTAAAAGGATATAATTAACTTGTACGGTGTTATATGGGACCCTATCCATGGATAGGGTAATTAAGGACCATACCCCCCATGGGTAAGCTAATCTTAGTGTGGTAATTTTTAAAATATTTTGAAATGGGGGTAAACAATTCCCAAAAATTAATATGGGATAATAACAACAATAGATAGAATGCAATGTGAGTGTGTTGTAAAAGTCTGTGGATTTAGGAAGGTGGGTGCAGGGGGAAAAAATCGACTGGTGGAATGAGGAAGAGTGATAAGCGAAAAAAATTAGCACAGAACGGTTTTTTTCCCCAAAAATTTTATAAAAGGAGGGTGGAGTAAATGGAAGTAAGGAATGGTCTCTGGGGTGAGTGTGAAAAGGAGCCAAATGAGAAAATTTGGGTTTCAAAAATCTGTCAGAGAACAAAAAATTTTTGGGTTGGATTAATAGATTAAGAATGGCTAAGGAACTAATGAATTTAAAAAAATTAAAAAATGGGGAGTTTTAGAGGGGAAAAAGGAGGAGGAAGATGACGGTAATAGTTTAACCAGTTAAATTATGATAAAGGGGAGTCAGTTATATCATGCATTGGGGGGAGTTTAACATTTTTTAGGAGTTAGGAAGAGCCAGCTGTGAGGGGGAAGGGGCATGGGCAGTGGGTAAAATAAAAAGAGAAAGCAGCTGGGTTTTACGGCCCCAAAACAGCACTGTTAAAGGAAGGGGGAAAAATATTTTAGAAGTGATTGGTATTTTTTAATAAATGAAAGAGATAAAGACCTAGAAACTAAAAAGCATTCATAGTTCCTTTGTATGAATAAAGGGGGAAAAAAAAAATAAAAAAAAGAAAAAAACCTTTTGAGTATATGGGAATATGTATGGTAGCTATTATTGAAGTGTATGGGGTTAGCCCCAAATGTTTACAATGAATCATAAAGTCAACAGTATTTATGGATTTAGAAATGTCATATGTTAAGGGGGGGGGAACCCCAAATTTTTTTTTGTTCTTTTCGTCCGATTTTTTTTTTTTTTTTTGCACATGAAGACGTGTGTATGGCCTTATTCTCGAGTTTCAATAAGATAGCCCCAAAAACAAAAAAAAAAAATATTTACTGAGAATTCATGAAGATTCCATTTAAAGCTTACCTCTGCCTAAATGGTCCCCAAGGTGGATTTGGATTGGGACGTAAAAAACAATGCAATGCGTTTTTTTTCCGAAAATTGTGTAATTATCTCAGTTATTCTAAAAAAAAATAAAGTTCATAAACCAAAAATATTTGGGAAAATTGAAATTCCCCTTTTTTCCCCCTTAAACTATCATTTTTTTATATTCCTGTCAATATTATTGCATTTAATTAATAAAAAAGTTATTGACCTATTGTCAATAACTTACTTCAATATCGCAAAACGTCCCCGTTAAGTAGATGGGGGAAACGAGGCAAATTTGAAGTGTATGGAATAGTTGGGAGGTGGGGGAAACAGAAGGTTTTTAGAAGATAGTGCGGTCATTTGGGTATGGGGAGGGGGGGGATTATCTTAGTAAAAAAAAATTAAAGGCATGTGATGTCACTCACCTTGGGGTTCTTAAATTTATGGATGAGTGCAAAAGTGAATGCTGGGTGTTGGAGAGAGAAAGGTGCGGATTAAAACAAATAGATATAATACTAGGGGTTATTAAAATAAAAATAACCATTTTAATTTTAAGACTGTTTGGGATACTGAGTAAACTATCAGATTTTCAATATTTATTATATTATTATTAATATAAAAAATATACTCTGATTAAAAAAAAATAATCTAAACTGTGAAAACATATATTTAAAAATCATATACAATAAAATATCACAAGCAAATCATATACTTAGTGATGTGAAGTGCTGCCAACTTCTGTCCGCAGGACACTGCCATACCTGTCATGATACTCCTTCCATGTCCTCAGACACCCTTTTCTCTTTTTACACACACCATCGCTCAGGGTCCCCCACACACCTTTCTGTGCCACGGCACCCCCCCCTGCATCATGAACCATTTCTATTACAATCTGTACAACGCGTCTTGACTTCACCAAAAAAAGACAACTTGTGTCTGCCACCGCCCAAAAATTCTTATACACCACTCCCTGACACTCCGGGTTAAAATTTAAGTCTCGGGTAAGTCTCGACAGTCTGACAGTCTGGACATCGGTGTCCGGGTCGTCTCGGTCGTCTGGGGACAGTCTCGGACAGTCTAAAATTTAGTCGGGGGCAGTCTCGGTACAGTCTGGTCAGTCTCGGGAAGCTGGGTACAGTCTGGGTTTTACAGTCTCGGGACGTCTCGGGTACAGTCGGGGGTACAGTCTCGGGACAGTCTCGGGACAGTCTCGGGTACAGTCTCGGGTACAGTCTCGGGTACAGTCTCTACAGCTGGGTACAGTCGGGGGCAGTCTCGGGACAGTCTCGGGCAGTCTGGGTCAGTCTCGGACGTCTGGGGACAGCCCGGGGGCAGTCTGGGGTTACAGTCTCGGCGTCCGGGTGGGCCAAAAGTCGGGGGGACAGTCCGGGCAGTTCGGGACAGTCTCGTGTTTGTTTATTATTAAATTAATGTTAACGTATCTAAAATATATTTAGTTGGGTTAGGTAAATTAAATTGGCTTGTTTTAAAATTGGTTTTCAAAGTTTTCTTGGTAAAAAAATTTAAATTTTACATTAACATAAATGAAAAAATATATATTTAAACTATAAGAAAAATTTTAGAAAGGACTTAATTTTGATGAGTTCTTTAATTGGTTTTTTCCTAAAAGGGCCCCACAAAAAAATATATATATATATATATATATATATATATATATATATATATATATATATATATTTTATATATATATATATATATATATAAATCCAAAACGCTAAAAAAAGAAATACGATGCAAAAAGATTTACTTGGAAAAACCTCTTGAAAGTTTGAGAGGTTTATGTCCGTGGGGGCAGCAATTCATAAAAATGCAGCTTGGCATTTCAATCAGATTTAAACTTGTGTGGGAGTTCTCTAAAATGTTGAGATGAGGGTCCCCGACACAGTGGGGCCGTTGGGTGAGACGTTATATAACTCAGAGTACGGAAGACGCGAGCACCATTAGAATGTTAGCGGCATTCGTTAACACAAAAAAAAACCGAAAAGTTGAAGAAAGAACGAGACACTCGTCTCTACCTTTGGTTTTCTAAGTCATTTATTTCTTATCAGATATTTTTGGTCTTGATACAGGGAATTTTCATCGCTTGCCTAACATATACATATGGAATTTGCCACGGTGACGTCTCCTACAACTGCTTCACCTCACTTGGAAGAATATATTCCCCCCATATACTTTCCCCAAAACATAGACACCAGGCTGAGGGGGTGATAACCCCCAAAATCCTTCTCGTCTTCTACCGATCTTTTTTTTATGAAATATACAGGTAGGGAACAGGATGAAGTTAAAATTGTGGTCCAAAATTTTTATATGATCACCTGATTTCTCGTTGATATCATAATCTGCACGAATGTGTTCAGACTCGGGGATCCTGGGGTAAATGATCTCAAATGAAGTGATGTTCGGAAAGGGGCAGCCAAATGAATTGCTGCTTTCTGCCCCCTTGTGGTTAATTGCTTTCGCTGTCCTCGAAGTGGAGGCAAGTGTGGTACTTTTCAATGTTGGCCTTTTTCAAAAATAAGGCCGCCACATTCCTCCTTGGAAAAAATGGTATAAAATAGACACAATGGAAAAAAAACATAACAGTATAATGTGATCCTTTATTTTCAACGTTTCGCCCACGCAGTGGGGTTTTTCAATCCAACAGATCTACCTGGAAAAAGATAAATGAATATATATAGGGTTTTCAGGTGGAGGCTGGGGCAGGTGGAGAAAGCTGGACAGTCTTGTGGTGATAGTTTAAAACCTTTTTGTGACAAAAGGCCTGCAGTGTTCCATTCTTGGTTCTGGTAAAAGCGGGAAAAAGTTTCTTGGCAATAGGTTCGCTATGTTGTGGCCGTTGTTCTGGTTAAGGTTGGTTCAGATAAAAAGATGATTCCGGTTCTTTATGGTGTTGTCTTTCTGGCGATGATCTTGCTTTTCTGTAGTTGATTACATGGGGAAAAAAAAAAAACAGTATAATGTGATCCTTTATTAAAGTTCCCACCAGTGGGGTTTTTCAGTCCCCAAAGATCTACCTAAAAAACAACATGGGAAAATATATAGGGTACAGTCAGGTGGGTGCTGGGTCGGGGAAAACCCTTTTACTGCTTATGTGTTTATTTTTTTCCTTTGTTATTTTATACCATTTATTTCAGTTGATTACATGGTTGTGTAAATTTGGTGGAACACAGCCATGTCTTGAGTCGTCGAACTGCCTGCGTACTGGTGTTCTGAAATGCGTGTTTGGGGGTCTGGTGTTTCGCCGACGAAAAATTTCTGCAGCCATTACAACGGATTGTGTATACCCCCCCCGTGGATTGGCTTTTTTCCGGCTGTTACTGGTAAAGTCCCTTTATGGTGGTGGATGTGGAGGTGGATACTCGGAATGAGGTCAGAAAAATGTTGGAAACGTGTTTGGAAATGGAGTTGGTGGGAAGGCTATGTATCTCTTCTCGAGTGTCTTCTCTGGGTGTATTGAAGATGTTACTCTTTTTCCAGGTAGATCTGTCTGACTCGATAAAGCCCACTGCGGGGGGGAAAAGTTTCAATAAAGGATCACATTATATCTTAAAAATTTAATTTTAAGGGGCTTAATTTTCTTGAAGGAAGATTTCAATGCTATGTATTAATTTAGTCATTCTCGCAGAATGTTTTCTAACGAATTTATGTCCATTCTGTAATATCGGTCTGTGACTCGTAAACCCCCTGCGTGGGCGAAACGTTGTCAATAAAGGATCACATTATACTGCTCATGTGTTTTTTTTCCTTGTGTCGGTATTTTATACAATTTTTTTCCCAATATGGAGACCAAACTGAGCTGCGTAATCTAGGTGAGGCCTTACTAATGATGTATAAAGCTATAAAAACCTCTGGACTTCTGTTGCTAACACTTCTTGATTTCCCCGTAATCTATTTGCCTTATTACGTACGCTGGCTTCTGTTTTGGGTTTTTTTGGTTGCTGCTTCCATCACCCCCAAGTCCTTCTCCAATCTGTATGGCTAAGTTCCTCAATAAAGATACGCAAGTGTTGCATATGTGTCTAATTTACCAACTCGTCGGTTTCTGAACCATTCATTCTTAATTCTCGTTATTTAACTTATAAGTGCTTGGGTTATGGACACTCCCGAGCTTTAGAACTTTGCATTTATCTACATTGAACTGCATCTGCCATTTTCTGACCAGGAATGATTTGTCAAATCCTCCTGGTTCATGACATCTACGTCAAATTTCCCCTACCTATCTTCGTGTCATCAGCGAATTTGTAAATAATCGGAGATCACTAAGAGCTTGGAGCTAGTGATCACAAATCCATTACCTTTAATATTACATGGGGTAGAAATGGGATAATAGGGAAAAAATTCCCCTGATTTTCGTTCTGCCGATTATATTGGACTTAGGGAACCCTGTCTAATCTCGACTGGGGTAATCTGCTAACGATTCATGGGATCTGCGTTTATGATTTTTTTTTAATTAAACGTCCCAAAATATTTTATTCCCCAAAAAATTTAGGTCAAATAATAACGATCCCAAATGGATTAACGGAAGAAAAAAATCTATTAGGGAAAAAGAGGTTTTTGGCGCATAAAAAAGGGGATTTAACCTTTGACCAATATGTTCAGTTGGGGAAAAAAAAGGGGGTTAGAAAGGCTAAACGTGACTATGAGTTAAAAGGGTTTCTAATGAATCAAAGACTAACCAAAAAGGGTTTTTTCAAGTGTGGACGAAGGTGGGGGAAAAGGGGGACCTCTAAAAGGGGAAAAGGACGTGACGGATAACGAACTGGAAATGTGTTCTCTTTTAAGCTATTTTTGTCAGTCTTTAAAAAGGGCGTAAATAAGTTCCCCCAAATTAACTATTATTCAGTTCCTGAAGAATTCAAATTAACTAATATTACTGTCACGAGGGATATGGTTATAAACAGATAGAAAATAACAAAAAAGTCCCCAGGACCCGACAGTTTTTTCAGGGTCAAAAAAATGCAAGATGGAACAGTCAGCCATTAACGAATGTGTTTAAACGTCCACCTAACTGGTGTTGTCCAGAGATGTGGAAGATAGCTAATGTTTCCTATATTCTCGGAAAATCCAGTCCATCAAATTACCGCCAATAAGCCTCCGTCTATAGTAGGCAAATTATTAGTCAATTATAGCTTTTTCAGAAGTCACCTTGAAGAACATAATTTGATTAATGAATCTCACATGGGTTTACGAAGGTCTTCCCCCCCCGAAAAATTTACTGACTTTTTTTAATAAAACATTTGAGGCAGTAGACAGTGATAAAGAATATGATATATTTTTTTGGATTTCATGGGGCCCTTTGATAATCCTCACAAAGACTCTTAAAAAGGTGGCGCTCATGGGATAGGATAAAGTTCTACATGGATATAGGCATGGCCCAATAGAAAGCAGAGAGTTTCCATTTGGGGTCAAATCTGAATGGGGATTTGTCACCAGTGGCGTTCCAAAGGGGCATTTTTTGGGCCCATTGTTGTTCATAATTTCATAAATGACCTTGATGAAGGAATTGCAAGTGACATGAAAATTTGCTGATGATAAAAAAAAGGCCTATAAATTTTTTAGGAGGATCCAATGAACTCCCCGGGGGATTTGGATAAATTAATGTCTTGGTCTGAAAAGTGGAATGAAAATTGGAAAGTGTAATGCTAGTCGTTGGTAATGAAAATATCCCTCAATTTATAAACTAGGTGAAGTTAGCTTGATCATACAGAATTGAAAAACGGGGTCTGGTAAAAAGAAATCTAAAGCCAAAAAAACAGTGCCTAAGTGGGAATAAAAGGTAACGATTTTTTATTTCAAAAAATAAGCAACAGAAGTCCAAAGTTTTTACAACTCTATACATCACTAGTGAGACCTCATTTGGATTATGCAGCTCAGTTTTGGTCTCCTTACTACAGGATGGATATAGATTCATTGGAGAACATCAAAGAAGAATGACTAAAATGATTTACAGTATAAAAATCTCCCGTATGAAGATAGACTTAGAGCGTTGAATCTCCACTCTCTGGAGAGACGTAGAATGGGGGGAGATATCATCGGTTCAAGTGGATGATGGGCATAAAAAAGGAGATATTAATAAAATCCCGAGGATATCAACCAAGTAAGAACCAGAAATAACGGTTTAAATTGGATAAATTTAGATTTAGAAAGGACATAGGCAAGTACTGGCAACAGGTTGTAGATCGTGGAACAATCTTCCAGTAGGGTGATGAGGCTAGGACCGGGTGGCTTTAAAAGAGTTGGACAAATATATGAGTGGGAGGGGCTGGGTTTGATTATGTCGTGAGTACAGGGTAAATTCTTAGGTAGTGGTGGTTTTGATAAGGACTTGCCTTGTATGGGCCGGGGCCTTCTGCAGTGTTCCTCCATTCTTATGTTCTTATGTTCTTATATCACTAGAAAGAAGACAACACCAATACCGAAGAATCCTGAATCATTACTCATCTGTATATCCAACAACTTCAACCAGAACAACGGCTTCTACAACATAGCTGAACCTATTGAAGAAACTTCTTCAACGCTATCCCACCAGAACTCAAGAATGGTCACTGCAGGTCCTTTAAGTTACACAATGTTTTCTATCACACTACTTTTAAGACTGTCACATGCAGCTTTCTTCACCTGACCCAGCATTCTCCACCTGACTGTACCTATTTTTCACCATGTTGCTCATTTTCCAGGTAGATCTGTCTGTGACTCGATAAAGCCCATTGCGTGGGCGAAAGAAACAATAAAGAACATAAGAACATAAGAATGGAGGAACACTGCAGAAGGCCTACTGGCCCATACAAGAGGTCCATATCAAAACCACCACTACCTAAGAATTTATTCCCGTCTCAGCACCAATCAAACCCAGCCCCTCCCACTCATATATTTGTCCAATCTCTTTTAAAGCCACCCAAGGTCCTAGCCTCTATCCGTACTCGGAAGATTGTTCCACCATCTACAACTCTTTCAAACAGTACTTGCCTATGTCCTTTCTAAATCTAAATTTATCCAATTTAAATCCTTATTTCTGGTTCCGGCGTATCCTCAGTATTTTACTAATATCTCCCTTGTTTATGCCCATCATCCACTTTAATCGATGATATCTCCCCTCATTCTACGTCTCTCCAAGTGGAATTCAACGCTCTAAGTCTATCTTCATCGGGAGATTTCTTATACTGTAAATCATTTTAGTCATTCTTCTTTGTATGTTCTCCAATGAATCTATATCCATCCTGTAATGGAGACCAAACTGGCTATAATCCAAATGAGGTCTCACTAGTGATGTATAGAGTTGTAAAATAACTTTTTTGGTTCTGTTGCTTATCTTCTTGAAATAA
>WNWK01024231.1:0-30018 GCA_009830355.1 Cherax destructor
GTGTGTTACTGTGTGTTTTATGTTATTATGTGGTGTTTTGTGTTACTGTGTGGTGTTTTGTGTTTGTGTTACTGTGTGGTGTTTTGTTATGTGTGGTGTTTGTTACTGTGTGGTGTTTTGTTACTGTGTGGTGTTTTGTGTTACTGTGTGGTGTTTTGTGTTACTGTGTGGTGTTTTGTGTTACTGTGTGGTGTTTGTGTTACTGTGTGGTGTTTTGTTACTGTGTGGTGTTTTGTGTTACTGTGTGGTGTTTTGTGTTATTGTGTGGTGTTTTGTGTTACTGTGTGGTGTTTTGTGTTATTGTGTGGTGTTTTGTGTTACTGTGTGTGTTTTGTGTTACTGTGTGGTGTTTGTGTTACTGTGTGGTGTTTTGTTTTTACTGTGTGGTGTTTGTGTTACTGTGTGGTGTTTTGTGTTATGTTAGGTGTGGTGTTACTTTGGTGTTTTGTGTTACTGTGTGGTGTTTTGTGTTACTGTGTGGTGTTTTGTGTTATTGTGTGGTGTTTGTGTTACTGTGTGGTGTTTGTGTTACTGTGTGGTGTTTTGTGTTACTGTGTGGTGTTTTGTGTTATTGTGTGGTGTTTTGTGTTACTGTGTGGTGTTTTGTGTTACTGTGTGGTGTTTTGTGTTATTGTGTGGTGTTTTGTGTTACTGTGTGGTGTTTTGTGTTACTGTGTGGTGTTTTGTGTTACTGTGTGGTGTTTTGTGTTATTGTGTGTTTTGTGTTATTGTGTGTTTTGTGTTATTGTGTGTTTTGTGTTATTGTGTGGTGTTTTGTGTTGTGTGTTACTGTGTGGTGTTTTGTGTTGTGTGTTATTGTATGGTGTTTTGTGTTGTTTGTTACTGTGAGGTGTTTTGTGTTGTGTTAGTGTGGGTGTTTTGTGTTGTGTGTTACTGTGTGGTGTTTTGTGTTACTGTGTGGTGTTTTGTGTTATTGTGTGTTATGCTGTCTTATTGTATGGTGTTTTGTTGTGTTACTGTGTGTTGTGTTATTGTGAGTTATGCTGTGCTACTATGTGTTATGCTGTGTGTTATGCTGTGTTGTGTATTATGCTATATTACTGTGTTAGTAAGTACAAAATGTCATACTGTAAGTAAAAAATGTTATACCGTTACTGTGTTATCCTGTATTACTGTGTTATGCTATGTTACTGTGTTATGCTGTATTACTGTGTTAGGCTCTGGTCCAACAGGAGGCCTGGTCACAGACCGGGCCGCGGGGGCGTTGACCCCTGGAATTCTCTCCAGGTAGACTCCAGGTATGCTATGTTGTGTTGATGTGTTATGCTGTGCTACTGTGCTATGTTACTGTATTATGCTGTGTTACTGTGAATTATGGTGTCTTGAACTGAGCATAATTGTCCTTTTCTACAGTGTAAATATGCTGAGATTACTTTATTCCCAATATTAGATATTAAAGTATTCTTGACTGGTGGTGAACAGGTTACATGCAGTCTTAATGACCCTCGTGTAGTCGATAGGTTTCAAACTCAATTAAAGAAACATCCCATTGGCGTAATTCGGCTAAGACTTAATCGTCTCATGCACAGAATTAAGCAATTTTTGTGTCCCCGGTTGCATGGTTTCATGCATGGAAGAAGCGTGCATCATTGCATAACCAACTTTCTCACTCTGCACACTGACAGCTCATACACTACCTTACTTGACCTTAAATCTGCTTTTGATGTAGCCAACCGACATGTAATCATTAGTGAACTTGCCAGAATGGATGTTGGAGGATGGCTTCTCCGCTGGATTAATACACTGACCTGTGAGTTTTAGGGCTCACTTGCCATGAGTACATTCCCCATCCTTTCCCTGATTTCACTTGTAACTTGACCAAAAAATGACCATGATTTCTGTGTTCTCCCTCTCCAAGAAGCGGACGACTTTGCTGGCTGCAGCAGCGCCGGTTCCCAGGCAATGCTTGTGGGTATGTGGGTCCACGGTCTTCGCGATGGTCTGGTGATGCTAATAACCTCGTCGTCGAAGCACCTTCAGAAAAGACGAAGAATACTACTGCTTCACTCTGCCTTCTGCTCTCCTGACATGTGAGTTGCTTATCCACTGACATTTGGTATTGTTTTGAATGCAGGGCATATGAGGAGGGACGTTCTGCTGGTACATTTACCCGGCTGTGAATCTCTGAAGGGGCCTCATAGCCATAGACATTTTATTTTGATTTTTTTTTGTAATGTCAATTATTTTTTAGTTTATTTAGAAAAATAATTATGCAGAATTCACTTAGACCGGCGGACCTCAGCCTGCTCCCAGGGGCACCAAAGCAGTCTTGTTCTGCCTTGTAAAATTGTTCTTTGATGCCCTCTTTGAATGTTCTGTATCTTGTGTTTATCTTATTGGTTACCTGTACTTGAGTTTACATAGATGTGTATTTATCCATTTCTTTTGTTCATTTTTTTTGAGGCCGTCAGCCTTAACATTTTTTCCAGCAAATAATAAAAAATGGTTATAACTGACCATAATTTTTAAAGGGGTGGACCGGTAAGCCAGCGGAAGGCCTCGGTCAGATGACCAAAAGCTCCAACGGAGGGTCATCATCTGACTAAGACCCGCGTCAGGAAACACTTGTCCTGTTTCCTGACGAACCTTACCTAACCTAACCTTTTCCAGCGTATCCAACAGATTCATCAAGGATGAGGGAATGAGGGACTGCTCACCTTAAAATATCTCTTTACGTCTTCCACCGACTCGAATATCAATGGCTGTATTGGACTGATGAAGCCATTGTTTGACGAAACGTCTCCACAGTGAAGGTATCCAAGTGTTGCAAATGTGTCTTATTCCTCTACGGGTTGGTTTTATATATCTATAATATATAATACTTGACATGTTGATGAATAAAACACGTGTGCAACACCAAGGACTACTGGACCACTACGACAAGGTCCTGGATGCTCTAGAAGACAAACAGAATGCAGATGTTATATACACAGACTTTGCAAAAGCCTTTGACAAGTGTGACCATGGTGTAATAGCACACAAAATGCGTGATAAAGGAATAACAGGAAAAGTTGGTAGATGGATCTATAATTTCCTAACAAGTAGAACACAAAGAGTAGTAGTCAACAGAGTAAAGTCTGAGGCAGCTACTGTGAAAAGCTCTGTTCCACAAGGCACAGTACTTGCTCCCATCCTGTTCGTCATCCTCATATCGGACATAGACAGGTATATAAGCCACAGTGTTGTGTCTTCCTTTGCAGATGACACCCGAATCTGTATGACAGTGTCCACCGTTGAAGACACTGCAAGACTCCAAGCAGACATAAACCAAATCTTTAAATGGGCTGCAGAAAACAATATGAAGTTTAATGATGAGAAATTTCAATTACTCAGATACGGAAAAAGTGAAGAAATTAAAATCTCATCGGAGTACAAAACTAATTCCAACCACACAATAGAGCGAAAAACTAATGTCAAAGACCTGGGAGTGATCATGTCAGAGGATCTCACCTTCAAGGACCATAACACCGTAGCAATTGCATCTGCTAGAAAAAATGACAGGATGGATAATGAGAACCTTCAAAACCAGGGATGCCAAGCCCATGATGACACTTTACAGATCGCTTGTTCTATCTAGGCTGGAATATTGCTGCACACTAACTGCAACTTTCAAGGCGGGTGAAATTGCTGACATTGAAAATGTGCAGAGAACCTTCAAGGCACACATAACTGCGATAAACCACCTCAATTACTGGGAACGCTTGAAGTTCCTAAACCTGTACTCTCTAGAACGCAGGCGGGAGAGATACATTATTATATACACATGGAAAATTCTCGAGGGCTTAGTACCAAACCTGCACACGAAAATCACTCCCTACGAAAACAAAAAACTCGGCAGGTGATGTAACATCCCCCCAATGAAAAGCAGGGGTGCCACTAGCACGTTGAGAGACAACACAATAAGTATCAGGGGCCCAAGATTGTTCAACTGCCTCCCTGGCTGTCTTCAAGCAGGCCAGGCTGTGGTTCGTACGTTGGACTGCGTGCGGCCAGCAGTAACAGCCTGGTTGATCAGGCTCTGGTCCAACATGAGGCCTGGTCACGGACCGGGCCGCGGGGGCGTTGACCCCTGGAATTCTCTCCAGGTCTCCAGGTAACACCCGGTACCTGCTTACTGCTAAATGAACAGAGGCAACACGTGCAAGGGGACATATCCAACGTTTCCACGTGTGCTAGGATCGACCCCAAGTTCCTCAGTTGCGAGTTGAAGGCGCTACCACTTGAGCCTCGAACCATGTGATTTGCATCGATACGAGTTGAAGTTAATATAACACGAGAGAGAGAGAGAGGAGGGGAAAGGAAATTGGTGAACGGGGAGAAGCAGGGAAGGGATGGAAACTAGGAGAGGGATAGGGAGATAAAGAAAAAGAGGGAAAGGAAGGGAAGGGAGAGAGAGAAAATGGGGAAGGTATGGAAGGGAGAAAGAGAGGGGAATTGAGGGGAGGGGAGAGAGAGAGAAAGAGGGGAAGGGAGGGGAGGGAGACATAATCAATAGTAGCTCCACAGGTGAGAGACGGAGGAGTGTGGTGGTGGGTGAAGCAGCAGTGTGGTGTAGACAGGTAGTGTGGTGAGAGGGACTGCTCTCTCTCTCTCCAGTCGTGTCAACTGACCTCGACCTTGTCTACCCCTGCTCACGGTGCGACTCCCCCCTCCCTCAGCCTCCCTCTTAAAACATAAACTACAATGCTGACGATAACGCTGGGAATGTATATGTGTCATTCATGCCATATTGCTACTCACTAATATTGATACATAAGGCAAAAGACAGACACTTGAACCCAGACTAACAATATCAACAAAACCAATTAAGTACTGTCATCGTAGTTGCGACTGATATTAGTATCAGTGAGACTCCACTCAACGAGAAACAAAAGTAAGGTTTTGTATGACCCCTAGGTGTTTGTCGCTTCCTTATAATAATAATAATAATAATAACATTTCAAGGATATACAAATTGAAAAGTTACACACATGTGCAACACTTGGGTTGAACGGCTTGATAAAGCTCCTGGAGAGCGAAACGTTGCCACAATAAGTTGCATTTGTGTCCTTTTACTTAACAACACTTGGCTATCTTTATTGTGGAAACTTTCCCACAATAAAGATACCCAAGTGTTGTACATGTGTCTAGTTTAAGAACTTGTCGGTTCTCTGAAGCATTTATCTACAAGGCTATACAAGATGAAGCCATGTTGAGTCCTGGGTAACATGCTGCAGGTTCAACACATGTTGAGGCCTGGGTAACATGCTGCAGGTTCAACACATGTTGAAGTCCTGGGTAACATGCTGCAGGTTCAACACATGTTGAGTCCTGGGTAACATGCTGCAGGTTCAACACATGTTGAGGCCTGGGTAACATGCTGCAGGTTCAACACATGTTGAGTCCTGGGTAACATTCTGCAGGTTCAACACATGTTGAGGCCTGGGTAACATGCTGCAGGTTCAACACATGTTGAGGCCTGGGTAACATGCTGCAGGTTCAACACATGTTGAAGCCTGGGTAACATGCTGCAGGTTCAACACATGTTGAGTCCTGGGTAACATGCTGCAGGTTCAACACATGTTGAGGCCTGGGTAACATGCTGCAGGTTCAACACATGTTGAGGGCCTGGGTAACATCTGCAGGTTCAACACATGTTGAGCCTGGGTAACATGCTGCAGGTTCAACACATGTTGAGTCCTGGGTAACATGCTGCAGGTTCAACACATGTTGAGTCCTGGGTAACATTCTGCAGGTTCAACACATGTTGAGGCCTGGGTAACATGCTGCAGGTTCAACACATGTTGAGTCCTGGGTAACATGCTGCAGGTTCAACACATGTTGAGGCCTGGGTAACAGGCTGCAGGTTCAACACATGTTGAGGCCTGGGTAACATGCTGCAGGTTCAACACATGTTGAGGCCTGGGTAACATGCTGCAGGTTCAACACATGTTGAAGCCTGGGTAACATGCTGCAGGTTCAACACATGTTGAGGCCTGGGTAACATGCTGCAGGTTCAACACATGTTGAGGCCTGGGTAACATGCTGCAGGTTCAACACATGTTGAGTCCTGGGTAACATGCTGCAGGTTCAACACATGTTGAGCCTGGGTAACATGCTGCAGGTTCAACACATGTTGAGTCCTGGGTAACATGCTGCAGGTTCAACACATGTTGAAGCCTGGGTAACATGCTGAAGGTTCAACACATGTTGAGGCCTGGGTAACATGCTGCAGGTTCAACACATGTTGAGGCCTGGGTAACATGCTGCAGGTTCAACACATGTTGAGGCCTGGGTAACATGCTGCAGGTTCAACACATGTTGAAGCCTGGGTAACATGCTGCAGGTTCAACACATGTTGAGAGCCTGGGTAACATGCTGCAGGTTCAACACATGTTGAGGCCTGGGTAACATGCTGCAGGTTCAACACATGTTGAGTCCTGGGTAACATGCTGCAGGTTCAACACATGTTGAAGCCTGGGTAACATGCTGCAGGTTCAACACATGTTGAGGCCTGGGTAACATGCTGCAGGTTCAACACATGTTGAAGCCTGGGTAACATGCTGCAGGTTCAACACATGTTGAGGCCTGGGTAACATGCTGCAGGTTCAACACATGTTGAGGCCTGGGTAACATGCTGCAGGTTCAACACATGTTGAGTCCTGGGTAACATGCTGCAGGTTCAACACATGTTGAGTCCTGGGTAACATGCTGCAGGTTCAACACATGTTGAAGCCTGGGTAACATGCTGAAGGTTCAACACATGTTGAAGCCAGTATACTGTTTGTATCATACTGAAGCAACATATATGCATTGTATCACATTGTAGAGGGACCAGAGGTATGGTGTTATGTATGAGGTTATAGTAAAAGATTTATAATGGATAGATGTTAATATAAATATAAATCCGTAACGTGTAAATTAAATGTGTAGTTGTGTGATATATATATATATATATATATATATATATATATATATATATATATATATATATATATATATATATATATATATATATATATATATATATATATATCAGATTGGAGGGAGAGAGAATGAAGGAGGTGAATGTGTTCAGATATTTGGGAGTGGATATGTCAGCAGATGGGTACATGAAGGATGAGGCGAATCATAGAATTAACGAGGGGAAAAAGATGAGTGGTGCACTGAGGAGCTTGTGGAGACAGAACTTTATCCATGAAAGCAAAGAGGGGAATATATGAGAGTATAGTTATACCAATACTCTTGTATGGGTGTGAGACATGTGTTGTGAATGTTCCAACAAGGAGAAGGCTGGAGGCAGTGGAGATGTCATGTCTGAGGGCAATGTGTGGTGTGAATATAATGCAGAGAATCCGTAGTTTGGAGATTAGGAGGTGTGGGATTACTAAAACTATTATCCAGAGAGCTGAGGAGGGGTTATTGAGATGGTTTGGACATATATAGAGGATGGAACAAAATAGAATGACTTCGAGAGTGTATAAATCTGTAGTGGATTGAAGGCGGGGTAGGGGTCGGCCTAGAAAAGGTTGGAGGGAGGGGGTAAAGGAGGGGCTTGGACTTACAGCAAGCGTGCGTGAGCGTGTTAGATAGGAGCGAATGGAGACAAATGGTTTTTAGGACTTGACGTGCTGTTGGAGTGTAGGCAATGTAACATTTATGAAGGGTTTCAGGGAAACCGGCAGGTCGGATTTGATTCCTGGAGATGGGAAGTACAGTGCCGGCACTCTGAAGGAGGGGTGTTAATGTTGCAGTTTTGTAGCTGTAGTGTAAGCACGCCTCTGGCAAGACAGTGATGGAGTGAATGATGATGAAAGTTTTTCTTTGTCGGACCACCCTGCCTTGGTGGGAAACGGCCGATGTGTTAATTAATAACATTTATGCTAAGACACTTATTTACTCACACAAAATATATTGTGTTAAGAAATGAGTAGTTGTAATGGAGGTGTTCAGTTGAAGTCTTGCTCTAACACTGTCATAGACAATGTCGTAGAGCTCAGGGACTAACCTCGGTACACACCTCTGCAACTTCTCCAGTTTTGTAATATGCTTTATCAGGTGAGGGTTCCATATTGGCGCTGCATACTTCAAGAAGGGTCTGACATGTGTTGTATGTACAGCTGTGGATGTTTAAGCAATTTGTGCTCATAGAATGAGCACTGAGTGATAGCGCACTTAGCTCACAAACTTTAGGACATGTTTCCTTAAGACACCTGCTGTCCATGTTCACCTATCAGTAAAATAGGTACCTGGGTGTTAGTGGACTGGTGTGGGTCGCATCTTGGGACAAAATTGACTTAATTTGCCCGAAATGCTCAGCATAATAACAAGGGGGCTTTGTATATAGTAGTATGTCACTGATGTTAGTTAGGCCTGTATACCTTGTACATGTAGAAATTATTATTATTATAAAACAACAGGCTTACAGAAGTCACTAAGTCCTCTTCAGCCCTAATAGTGGAAAGATAAACACATAAGCAGTATAATGTGATCCTTTATTGACAACGTTTCGCCCACGAAGTGGGCTTTATCGAGTCACAAACAGATCTAAATGGATAAAAAAAACAAGGGTATTTATAGGATTTTGTCAGGTGGAGAATGCTGGGTCAGGTGGAGAATGCTGCATGTGACAGTCTTCAAAGTAGTGTGATAGTTTAAAACCTCGGAATACTGCAGGTCCTTTAAGTTACCCGAGGTTTTAAACTATCACACTACTTTGAAGACTGTCACATGCAGGATTCTCCACCTGACCCAGCATTCTCCACATGACAAAATCCTATAAATACCCTTGTTTCTTTTATCCAGGTAGATCTGTTTGTGACTCGATAAAGCCCACTGTGTGGGCGAAACGTTGTCAATAAAGGATCACATTATACTGCTTATGTGTTTATCTTTCCATTGTGTCGGTATTTTATACCATTTATTTCCAGCCCTAATAGTAATAGTCACATTTTTACAAATATCTCAGTCATTTCATATATTAAAACTGGCATAGCTAATCAGAGCAAAATGTTGATATAATCTCAGGCTATCAGATACGTATCTTAATCATTAACATTGAGGTCATATACCATTTCCTGTTGGGTTTACACACTTTTACTTTTCATATCATTGGCATGTCCATACAAATTGTATTGTACTTCACTGAGCTTCCTGGTTGATCAGGCCATCAACTGGGAGGTCCTGGTCTGGGACCGAGCCGGAGGTGATGACCACCCCAGTAATCGTCTTCATGTAATCTTCAGGCATTCTTGGATTTGCGATCTCAATTTTTAGCGGAGAAAGTAAAATTTCCTTTAAATTCTTGAAAGCCTTTTGATAAAAATGCTTGGCAAACGTTAAGTTAGACTGCGTTCTTTTAGGTTATGTTAGGTTGACGTAAGTAATCATAATTAAACAATGCCATTAGAACTTAATGTAAAAAAAAGAGAGAGAAAACGTAGGTGCGTCTTGTCTGGAAAAGAAGAGCGAATCTTGAATACGTCTGAAGGAAGCTGATGACTCATGAGTGAGTGCTATTACAATGCTGTGAGTGACTCATGACTCATTCACTGGGAAACCCTATTAGTAAAAAAAAAATAATTTCGGTGTTGCTCTTCCTCGTTTTTCTTCTCCTCCTCCTCCTCTTCCTCCTCCTCCTCTTCCTCCTACTCCTCCTCCACTTGTCCAATTCCCAGCAGCGTCTTCGGAAACTATGCAACATTCTTCTGCAGAAATTCAGAAGCAAGTGTTTGTAGTGTTTTCCCAAGTGTCTTTTCCGGCTTCCTGTGGTTCCTTTCAAGCAGACCTGAGGGACCTTCCCTATGTGTCGTCCACTCACTTTCACCTGCGTGTGGCTCTTGTTTCCCTCTTCACTCTGACAGGTTAGAAAGTGGTGACCTGTTCTTAGCTCAGTGGTGACCTGTTCTTAGCTCAGTGGTGACCTGTTCTTAGCTCAGTGAAGACGTGTCTAGTGTACTCCCTGTGGACTGAATCAAGATGCCCCCTATTGAGCAACTTTACCAGCAGCTTAAGGAGGAATTGAGGGTAGCGAAGCTTGAGATACGGCGATTGACGGAGGAAAACAAGAGGATTCGTAGTAGTCCTCCTGTTGTGAGTCCTCAGGTCAAGAAGGTAACCTGGGCAGTGGCCGGACAGCATGGGACGAAGTTGAAGATCAAGAAGACGAATGGAGAGGTAGTAACGACGAAGAAGAAAGAGACTGCTGTGGAAACTTCGAACTCCTTTTCTGTGCTTCCAGACGAATGTGAGTCGACTACTGGGAACGTCACGACGAACTGTACCAAGGAAGGTAAAAACATTGTTGTTGTTGGGGATAGCCAAGTTAGATATATGGATAGGGCCTTCTGCTTGAAAGATAGGAGTAGGAGACAGAGGGTTTGCTTTCCTGGGGCTGGGATGGAAGACATTGTTAGCCGACTTGACAACATCATGCATGGTAATGGGATCAATCCTATTATCTGCCTCAGTGCTGGAGGCAATGATGTATCCAAGCGTAGAAGTGAGGATTTAGTTAGTAGGTATAAGGCAGCAATAGACATCATTAGGAAGAAGGGAGGGAGCCCTGTTATATGTGGCATTTTGCCAAGAAGGGTGTTGAAATGAATGGCTGTCCAGAGCGATTGGTATAAATTGCTGGCTGGACAAACACTGTAAGGATAATGCAGTCCCATTCATTGACAACTGGGACCACTTCTATGGCCGAAATGACATGTATGCCAGGGATGGGGTTCACTTATCCAGGGCAGGTGTAGAATTTCTCTCTAGCTCAGTTGAGGATGTTGTTAGGGCTTTAAACTAGGATTAGTTAGAGGTATGGGTTTAGGAATGGTAAATAATGAGGGCCAAAATATTGATTCAGGCTTTGATATCATAAATCATAACAATAACAGTAATCGAGTGACACAGGGTAATGATAGTAACAGAAATTGTGTAAAACAAAAGCTGAAAAAGGTTCACAAGAAGATACATATCAATGTATTTTATACTAACTGTCGAAGCGCCAGAAATAAAATTAACGAATTACGTTTGGTAGCATGTGCTGGGAACTTTGATGTCATTGCAATAACTGAAACATGGTATAATACCAAGAGTCGGGATATGATTGCTGAGTGTCATATTCAGGGGTTTAAGTTGTTCCATGTAGATAGATATAATGGGAAAGGGGTGGAGTTGCATTGTATGTACGAGAAAATATAAATTGCTGCATAAAAACAGGCATAAAAAATAAAAAATTGGAATTTAAAATTAAAAACCAAGGGAATCCTTGCTTTGTGGGTAGAGTTTTTTTTAGAAAGGTTCTTTGACCGGTAATCTGAGTCCAGTGACTTTATGGAAGTAGTTCAGGACTGTTTTCTGAAGCAGTGTGTGACGGAGCCTACCAGAGGTAATAATTTGCTCGACCTAGTCTTGTCAAATAAAGAAACTCTTGTAAATAATCTGGAGATCACTGAAGAGCTTGGCAAGTGATCACAAATCCATTACTTTTAATATTACCTGGGAGTACGAGAATAGGGATAATACGGTAAAAGTTCCTGATTTTCGTTCTGCCGATTATATTGGACTTAGAGAACACCTGTCTAATCTCGACTGGGGTAATCTAGCTAACGATTACGATGGGATCTGCGTTTATGATTTTTTTAATAATGTACAACGTGACAGAGTAGTATTTATTCCCAGAGAGAATTTAGGTTAAATAATAACGATCCCAAATGGATTAACAGGAGGCTAAAACATCTTATTAGGGGAGAAAAGAGGAATTTATAGGCGCATCAAAAGAGGAGATGTTAACCTTATTGACTAATATGTTCAGTTGAAAAGAGAAGTAAAATGGGGATTAGAAAGGCTAAACGTGACTATGAGATTAAGGTTGCTAATGAATCAAAGACTAATCCAAAAGGGTTCTTTCAAGTGTATAGGACGAAGGTGAGGGAAAAGGTAGGACCTCTGAAAATTGGGAATGGACAGCTGACGGATAACGAACTGGAAATGTGTTCTTATTTAATGACTATTTTTTGTCAGTCTTTACACAAGAAGACGTAAATGAGATTCCAGAAATTAACAATTATTCAGTTCCTGAAGAATTCAAATTAACTAATATTACTGTCACGAGGACATGGTTATCAAACAGATAGATAAACTGAAGCAAAATAAGTCCCGGGACCCGACGAGTTGTTTTCCAGGGTACTTAAAGATTGGAAATTAGAACTATGCACACTTGGAGTATCTTTATTGAGAAACGTTTCCAACTGGCTTCATCAGTCACAAAGGAGATGTGAAGAACAAGTTGGGTTGCAGGCCCTCAATCTTGAGTCGATTTGTCAGTCCATTAATCTTGAATAGAATAACAGCATATGAGCAGAGGAAGCTTATACTGTAGACAGGAGAAGGTGCAGCAGTTGTAGGAGGTGTCACATTTGTCCAATGTGGAAGTAGGTCGTGCCCAAGGAATAGGCAAGCGAAGAAATCCCTGTATTAAGATACCAAGATGTTGCAGTGTCAGACAGCAGGATGTGAATGAATGGTTCAGAGAACCGACGAGTTGGCGAAACGTTTCACAATAAAAGATACCAAGTTGATTGTCTAATTTACCAACTCTCGTTCTCTGAACCCATTCATTCACATACTTAAAGAATGCAAGACGGAACTTAGTCAGCCATTAACGATTGTGTTTAATACGTCCATCCTAACTGGTGTTGTGCCAGAGATGTGGAAGATAGCTAATGTAGTTCCTATATTCAAATCAGGGGATAAGTCAATTCCATCAAATTACCGTCCAATAAGCCTCACGTCTATAGTAGGCAAATTATTAGAATCAATTATAGCTGATATTATCAGAAGTCACCTTGAAGAACATAATTTGATTAATGAATCTCAGCATGGGTTTACGAGAGGTCGTTCCTGCCTGACAAATTTACTGACGTTTTTCAATAAAACATTTGAGGCAGTAGACAGTGATAAAGAATATGATATAGCTTACTTGGATTTCAGTAAGGCCTTCGATAGAGTACCTCACAAGAGACTCTTAAGAAAGGTGGCAGCTCATGGTATAGGAGGTAAAGTTCTAGCATGGATAGAGGCATGGCTTACCAATAGAAAGCAGAGAGTTTCCATTAATGGGGTCAAATCTGAATGGGGATTAGTCACTAGTGGCGTTCCACAAGGATCAGTTTTAGGCCCATTGTTGTTCATAATTTACATAAATGACCTTGATGAAGGAATTGCAAGTGACATGAGTAAATTTGCTGATGATACAAAAATAGGCCGTATGATTCATCCTGAGGAGGATACCAGTGAACTCCAGGAGGATTTGGACAAATTAATGTCTTGGTCTGAAAAGTGGCAGATGAAGTTCAATGGCAGATGAAGTCCAACCTAAATTTGGGGCTGCCCGGGGTCCTTGCTTCGGTAACTCTGCTGGGCGGACTGTTCCACTCATCAGCTGTCCTGTTTCCGGACCAATGCTTTCCTGTATCCTTTCTAAATCTAGACTTGTCTAACTTGAATAATTTATTGCGGGTTCTCTCTTGGAGAGATGCCCTCAAGACCTTATTTATGTCCCCTTTGTTGATACCCATTTTCCACTTGTATGCCTCGATCGTGTCTCCCCTCATTCTTCGTCTTACGGGTGAGTGTGGTTTGGGGTCTTCAATCTTTCTTCATACGGAAGATTTCTAGTGCTATGTATTAATTTGGTCATTCTGCGCTGAATGTTTTCTGATGAATTTGTGTCCGTTCTGTAATATGGAGACCATTAGACACATATGCAACATTTGGGTATCTTTATTGAGGAAACGTTTCGCCACACAGTGACTTCATCAGTCCAATACAAAGTAGAAAGGTGTAAGGAGAGTAGGAGTTTTGAGGTAATCAGTCCCTCGGCCTGGAGTCGATGTGTTCAGTCCATCAATCTTGTAGAAATGACAGCATATGTCCGTAGAGGTGGCTTATATACTGTAGTCAGGTGAGGTGAAGCAGCAGGAGGCGGGGTCATAGTGGTACCATCCACTAGTCGAAGTAGGTCTTCGTCCAAAGGTTGGACAAGTGCATATGTGTCTAATTTATAACTTGTCGGTTCTCTGAACCATTCATCTACACCCTGTCTGACACAGCAACATCTTGGGATCTTAATACAAACGAATTCTTCAACACTTGTCCAACCTTTGGACGAAGACCTACTTCGACTAGTGGATGGTACCACTATGACCCCGCCTCCTGCTGCTTCACCTCACCTGACTACAGTATATAAGCAACCTCTACGGACATATGCTGTCATTTCTACAAGATTGATGGACTGAACACATCGACTCCAGGCCGAGGGACTGATTACCTCAAAACTCCTACTCTCCTTACTCCTTTCTACTTTGTATTGGACTGATGAAGCCACTGTGTGGCGAAACGTTTCCTCAATAAAGATACCCAAATGTTGCATATGTGTCTAATTTATAATCTGTAGATGTTTATCACTGTGAGGTGTTTATGCAGGTCTTTTGATTTAAATTTAGCTATAATATATTCTCCATGTTCATCCCTTGTACAGGAGTTATTGATACATTCAAGTTGATCTGAGTAATATATAGCTATTCCACCCCCTCGCTGATCTGTCCTACAGTTGTGAATGGCTGTGTAACCTGGGATGGCATAGACATCTGTAGTATTAGGCTTTAGCCAGGTCTCAGTGAGTGTGATGATTGACATATTGGTCTGGAGGGATTGGAGTAGTGCTGTGAGGTCATCATAATGTTTGCTCAAAGATCTAAATTTAATTGAAGATAGTTAAGTTATGTGGCTTGAGAATGTCTTGCTTGATCTGTGTAATAGTTACAGTTGCTGTTGGAATCATGTAAGTCATTTAATAATAGGTTGATGTCAGGATCAATGCCTGTAATCATAAGATTTAGTGTGATTCTATATCTAGACTGAAGAACAATGGAATATGCTAAACTTAACAATATGATACTAGATTAAGAACTAGACTTAAAACAATGGAACATAAGTCACAGAGATTTAGGATATTTTTACAATGTTGATGATTTACTATTTAACTAGCTAATTGAGCTTGTTGGAATAATTACTATGACTAGTATGTATTAAGTTATTATGGAACAAATATTTAGATTCAGTATTGCACTAGTTGTGATTTTAGAAAGTAAATACTGAATGTATTAAAGAATAAAAATAAAATTATATGGCAAAAAAGTAATCAGAGAATAGACAAATACATTGAGGTAGTTGCTACTAAATAGTGAAAGCACTTAAATGAGGTAAATAACATATATTAGTAGTAAACTAGTAGTAAAAAATGGTTTTAAATTTTTTAAGCAATTAAAGTGATTAATAATATACTGTATATAGAGTATATAAAGTGATTAATAATATAATGTATATAGTAAATTAAAGAAAAGGACTTATAATGAGGTAGTTGATTCAAATGCACGATAGACAAATTAAGTGACACTATCAGCTGTGTGAGAAATTTGATATGTAAATAATGTAAATAACGAAGTCATTAATGTAAAATAACGTTAATGTAAATAACAGTTAATGGAAAATAACAAATTTGTTACTGTAAATATTTAAGTCAATATAAAGTTCGTAATTTAAATAACGAAGCTAAGGCTAATAATGAAGCTCCAGCTAATAGTCATTAATATAAATAACGAAACTACAGCTAATAATAAAGTCATTATTTCTGTGTTCTTGTGAGTGAGAGAAGTTGGATTTGAACGGGACTTGCACAGTATTTGGGGGATGGGGTGTTGTCGGGGCTTCTTGCTTGTATGGGGATGGGTTGGACAAATACGTATTTTTGTTGGTGGGTTGGTTTTGACATGGACCTGCCAAGTATGGGCCACTAGGCCTGTTGCAGTGTTCCTCCTTTCTTATGTTCTTATATAAATAACGAAGCTACAGCTAATAATAAAGTCATTAATATAAATAACGAAGCTACAGCTAATAATAAAGTCATTAATATAAATAACGAAGCTACAGCTAATAATAAAGTCGTTAATATAAATAACGAAGCTACAGCTAATAATAAAGTCGTTAATATAAATAACGAAGCTACAGCTAATAATAAAGTCGTTAATATAAATAACGAAGCTACAGCTAATAATAAAGTCGTTAATATAAATAACGAAGCTACAGCTAATAATAAAGTCATTAATATAAATAACGAAAAAGCTACAGCTAATAATAAAGTCGTTAATATAAATAACGAAGCTACAAAAGCTAACGACAAACTCGTTCCCGCCAACTCAAGGTGTCAGCTGACCCGCCAATTCGTCCTCTCACAGCCTATTTAACCCCAAATTCGGCCACAAATGACCTATTACTACCACTAATTGCTCACTTAACGACTGTTGACGACCTAACAGGGAACTGCCTTGCTATAAACGGCCGTTAACGGGTAATTTCCACCGACCCTTGAAACACCTCTTCTGTTTTTTGTTTACTTTTTGAAGTCGAGGGAAACGAACCTAAAAATATTGATTTTAGGGATGGGATTTATAAAATATATATTTACTATTACATATGTGTAAATAAATCACATGCATGCAAAACTTGGGTATTTTTATTGTGAAAACGTTTCGCCACACATTGGCTTCATCAGTCCAATACAGAGAAGACTGGTGAAAATGGTATTAAATACCCATAAGATGATGTCTAAATACATGTGCAATGGTTGGGTGTCTTTAAGACTATTATCATGCTTTAGATCTATATCATTCAAAAAATATGGAACTGAACTCTTCTCCGGGCTGAGGGACTGACCCCCTCAAATACTATTTCTCCAAGGCTGATGGACTGATTACATCATCATCTCCAGGCTGAGGGACTGACCCCATCAAATACTATTTCTCCAAGGCTGATGGACTAATTACATCATACATCTCCAGGCTGAGGGACTGACTCCCTCAAATACTATTTCTCCAAGGTTGATTTCACTACTACACCTGCTGCCTCTGTATTTGACTGAAGAAGTCTACTGTGTAGTCGAAACTTTTCATCAATAAAGATACCTAACTGTTGCACATGTGTCTTAATCATCAAGAAAGAAGACTGACGAATATCATAAGGAGTTTGAGGTAATAAGTCCCTTAATTCTGATAAGAATACAGTATATGTTTGGGTTACGTTAGGTAAGGTTTGTCAGGAAACAGGACAAATGTTTCCTGACGCGAGTCTTAGTCATATGATGACCCACAGCTGGAGCTTTTGGTTACCTGACCGAGGCCTTCCACCGGCTTACATCTCCACCCCTTTAAAAATTATGGTTATAATACTGGAGACAGGAGAGGTGAGGCAGTCATAGGCGGTGATACCTTGGACAAATCCATAGGTGGAAATAGGGTAGGCCTATAATAATAATATCTTTATTTATACCAGTACATGATACAACTTATACAGACCATAGCTGACATCAACGACATACTACTACGTATATAGAATGTCCCTTGTTTTGATTTTTCAACAAGTCGGCCGTCTCCCACCGAGGCAGGGTGACCCAAAAAGAAAGAAAACCCCCAAAAAGAAAATACTTTCATCATCATTCAACACTTTCACCACACTCATACATAATCACTGTCTTTGCAGAGGAGCTCAGATACGACAGCTGAGAATAGTCCCTCCCAGCTGTCACTATCCCAGACCCCTCCTTTAAAGTGCAGGCATTGTACTTCCCAGTTCCAGGACTCAAGTCCAACTAAATCAATTAACCGGTTTCCGTGAATCCCTTCACAAAATATTACCTTGCTCACATTCTAACAGCTCGTCAGGTCCCAAAAACCATTTGTCTCCATTCACTCCTATCTAACACGCTCACACATGCTTGCTGGAAGTCCAAGCCCTCGCCCACAAAACCTCCTTTACCCCTCCCTCCAACCTTTTGAGGATGACCCCTACCCAGCCGTCCTTCCCCTACAGATTTATACGCTCTCCACGTCATTCTACTTTGATCCATTCTCTTTAAATGACCAAACCACCTCAACAACCCCTCTTCAGCCCTCTGACAAATACTTTTAGTAACTCCACACCTTCTCCTAATTTCCACAATCCGAATTTTCTGCATGATATTTACACCACACATTGCCCTTACACAGGACATCTCCACTGCCTCCAGCCGCCTCCTACCTGGAGTCTACCTGGAGAGAATTCCAGGGGTCAACGCCCCCGCGGCCCGGTCCGTGACCAGGCCTCATGTTGGACCAGAGCCTGATCAACCAGGCTGTTACTGCTGGCCGCACGCAGTCCAACGTACGAACCACAGCCCGGCTGGTCAGGTACCGACTTTAGGTGCCTGTCCAGTGCCTGCTTGAAGACAGCCAGGGGCTTGTTGGTAATCACCCTGATGTATGCTGGGAGGCAGTTGAACAATCTTGGGCCCCTGACACTTATTGTGTTGTCCCTCAACGTGCTAGTGGCACCCCTGCTCTTCATTGGGGGGATGTTACATCGCCTGCCGAGTCTTTTGCTTTCGTAGGGAGTGATTTTTGTGTGCAAGTTTGGTACTAAGCCCTCGAGAATTTTCCATGTGTATATAATAATGTATCTCTCCCGCCTGCGTTCTAGAGAGTACAGGTTTAGGAACTTCAAGCGTTCCCAGTAGTTGAGGTGGTTTATCGCACTTATGCGTGCGGTGAAGGTTCTCTGCACATTTTCAAGGTCAGCAATTTCACCCGCCTTGAAAGGTGCCGTTAGTGTGTAGCAATATTCCAGCCTAGGTAGAACAAGCGACCTGAAGTGTCAACATGGGCTTGTCATCCCTGGTTTTGAAGGTTCTCATTATCCATCTTGTCAATTTTCTAGCAGATGCGATTGCTCCGGTGTTTTGGTCCTTGAAGGTGAGTTGCTTATATCTCACCCTAACTTCCTCCTCCCTTAGTTCATACACTTTTACCTCTCTCTTACTTGCTGTTGCCATTTTCTTTTTGTCCCATCTACCTTTTACTCTAACTGTAGCTACAACTAAATAATGATCCGATATATCCGTTGCCTCTCTATAAACATGAGCATCCTGAAGCCTACCCATCAACCTTTTATCCACCAATACATAATCTAACAAACTACTTTCATTACGTGCTATATCATACGTGCTATATCTACATAACAAGTCCCTTGTTATGTAGAGAACTAACTGTAAATTAGGTCAGTTTTGCCCTCAGGATGCGACCCACACCAGTTCACTAACACCCAGGTACGTACATACCTACTTACTGCTAGGACAGTGACAGCAGGTGAAAGGTGACTAACACCCAGGTACCTACTTACTGCTAGGTGAACAGTGACAGCAGGTGTAAGGTAACTAACACTCAGGTACCTATTTACTGCTAGGTGAACAGTAACAGCAGGTGTAAGGTAACTAACACTCAGGTACCTATTTACTGCTAGGTGAACATGGACAGCAGGTGCCTTAAGGAAACACATCCTAATGTGTCCAGCAGTACCTGGGAGTCAACCCCTGGTTAAGTAAGTCTATAATTTCTCATGTATTAGGATCCCAAGATGTTGTGTCTGACCCCTAGTAACTTAGATAATTGGTCCATATAATCGAGTTGATACATTACACACATGCTCTATTCTACACTCACCATCACTACACTGTTACACTCACCATCATTAGACACTATAATACACCTCACTGTTACACTATTAAATTTCGGTTCTCTTCCATATAAATAAATTCTATATACACTTTCCATTATAAACTGAAAATTCTAAGATCACTATTTTTTCAGAATATTGATATATTAGTAAAATGGTGCCTCAAGTGAGCTTTGAAGACTTATACCTTTGAAAAGTTTCGAGATTCACTACTTCACTATTCGTAAGCTTGAGACTCATCAAAATGTCTTACAAGATGGCACTGCAAATTTGCTGTTTGTGGATGCTGGCAGTGGGAATTATTTTGGAAATATTGGGTTGTTATTATCAGTTCTTCGATCCATGGGTTCATGATTTAGAACAGGAGAGAGACGATCTCAGAAGACAGGTTGACCAAGCTACCGATGCTTGCCAGCCAATGTTCTCTATCTCAACTGTAGTTGATGTGTGGCGATTTGTGAGTGACACTCCAGTACGAGAGACAAACACCGATGTCGACCTCCAGTTTGATCCAAGGTGGCTGCCCGTCATTGGTCGCGTCATCACCGCTTGTGAATGTTATAGGGAAATCCAAAACCTTAAAACACTTCTTCTTGAGGTTACATCACGCTGCCATGAGTGTTCCTCTACTCCCTTCACAATGACTGTGTTGTGTGTGCTCATCTCAATTACAATGAGTGCCATGGCACTGATCGCACCAGTCAAACTCTGGAGGAGAGGAACCACTGATACACTGAAGATGGATGTGGTAGCAAAGACAAAAACAAGCAAACGTAACAGACGTCACAGAAAAAATGTCTCGGAGAAAACTGACCACGACCAGACAGGATCAAAAGGCGAGCAAAAGAAGAGCAAAAAGAAAATTAACCAGATAGAGACACTTGACGACACTGAACTAGCTTATAGGTTAACTGCCCTCCGAGGTGCATGTAACCAAAAAGGCATATACAAAATAACTGACCCTAAGAAGGCAGAGCTAAATAAAAAGTCTGCGAACAAGGCTAATGTGAAAAGTATCACTAATGGTAAAAACAAAAGACACAACCGTGTTTGTGTGTGAGTCCAATATTATTTAATGCAGAAGAAAATATTTATGTTTAGTGAATTTTGTGAGAATATTATTTAATGCAGAAGAAAATATTTATGTTTAGTGAATTTTGTGAGTCCAATATTATTTAATGCAGAAGAAAATATTTATGTTTAGTGAATTTTGTGAGTCCAATATTATTTAATGCAGAAGAAAATATTTATGTTTAGTGAATTATGATTTAGGAGTTTTATTTATAATTAGTTCCTTTGTTCACATTAAGATATTTTTTGTTCATATTATGTTCTTGTGGAGTTATATATATTCCTTGTACTCGATAACATACATATTATTTAATTCATAAGAAACACTTGAGACGTAGAATTTTCTGTAATTCATTCAATCACTACCTGGAGTCTACCTGGAGAGAATTCCAGGGGTCAACGCCCCCGCGGCCCGGTCTGTGACCAGGCCTCCTGTTGGACCAGAGCCTGATCAACCAGGCTGTTACTGCTGGCCGCACGCAGTCCAACGTACGAACCACAGCCTGGCTGGTCAGGTACCGACTTTAGGTGCCTGTCCAGTGCCTGCTTGAAGACAGCCAGGGGTTTGTTGGTAATCCCCCTGATGTATGCTGGGAGGCAGTTGAACAATCTTGGGCCCCTGACACTTATTGTGTTGTCCCTCAACGTGCTAGTGGCACCCCTGCTCTTCAGTAATTAATTTTTACAGAGGCCCAGAAGAAGATAAATTATGTAATATCACAGTCACTAGCGAAATGATTATGAAACAGCTGGACCGACTGAAACAAAATAAATCGCCGGGTCCTGATGAGCTTTTTGCAAGGGTTCTTAAGGAATGCAAAATGGAACTCTGTGAACCAATATCTAACATTTTTAATTTATCTCTTCAAACAGGTGTAGTGTCTGATATGTGGAAGATGGCTAATGTAATTCCTATTTTTAAAGCAGGGGACAAGTCACTACCGTCAAACTACCGCCAATAAGCCTGACCTCAATTGTAGGCAAATTACTAGAGTCAATTATAGCTGATATTATTAGAAGCCATCTAGATAACCATAATTTGATTAATGATACCCAGCATGGATTCACGAGGGCCGTTCCTGCCTATCTAATTTATTAACTTTCTTCAGTAAAGCTTTTGAGGCTGTTGATCACGATAAAGAATTTGATATTGTTTATTTAGACTTTAGTAAGGCTTTTGATAGAGTACCGCACCAGAGACTGTTAAAGAAAGTGGCAGCTCATGGCATTGGGGGAAAAGTGCTCTCATGGATCGAGTCATGGCTCACCAATAGGAAGCAGAGAGTGTGCATAAATGGGGTTAAATCCGAGTGGGGATCTGTAACAAGTGGTGTTCCACAGGGATCAGTCTTAGGCACGTTGTTGTTTATAATATATATTAATGACCTTGATGAGGGAATTACTAGTGATATGAGCAAATTCGCTGACGACACGAAGATAGGTAGGATAATTGATTCAAACATAGATGTCATAGAACTTCAGGAAGATTTAGACAAACTTAATTCGTGGTCAGAAAAGTGGCAGATGCAGTTCAATGTAGATAAATGCAAGGTTCTGAAGCTACGTTAAATAACGTAGAACTTAGCCATACAGATTGCGAGAAGGACTTGGGGGTGATGGTAAGCAGCAACCTTAAACCAAGACAGCAATGCCTAAGCGTACGTAATAAGGCAAATAGATTACTGGGATTTATATCAAGAAGTGTTAGCAACAGAAGTCCAGAGGTTATATTACAGCTTTATACATCATTAGTAAGGCCTCACCTAGATTACGCAGCTCAGTTCTGGTCTCCATATTACAGAATGGACATAAATTCGTTAGAAAACATTCAGCGTAGAATGACTAAATTAATACATAGCATTAGAAATCTTCCTTACGAAGAAAGATTGAAGACCCTAAAATTACATTCACTTGTAAGACGTAGAATGAGGGGAGACATGATCGAGGTATACAAGTGGAAAATGGGTATTAACAAAGGGGATATAAATAAGGTCTTGAGGGTATCTCTCCAAGAGAGAACCCGCAATAATGGATTCAAGTTAGATAAGTTTAGATTTAGAAAGGATATAGGAAAGTATTGGTTTGGAAATAGGGTAGTTGATGAGTGGAACAGTCTGCCTAGTAGGGTTATTGAAGCTAGGACCTTGGGTAGTTTCAAATTTAGGTTGGATAAATTCATGAGTGAGAGGGGTTGGATTTGAGTGGGACTCGCGCATGAACATAAGAACATAAGAACATAAGAAAGGAGGAACACTGCAGCAGGCCTGTTGGCCCATACTAGGCAGGTCCTTCACAATCCGTCCCACTAACAGAATATTTGCTCAACCCAATTTTCAATGCTACCCAAGAAATAAGCTTTGACAATTCTACCCACTCATGCGCGAGTCCCACTCAAGTCCAGCCCCTCTCACTCATGAATTTGTCCAGCCTAAGTTTGAAACTACCCAGGGTCCTAGCTTCAATAACCCTACTAGGCAGACTGTTCCACTCATCAACTACCCTATTTCCAAACCAATACTTTCCTATATCCTTTCTAAATCTAAACTTATCTAACTTGAATCCATTATTGCGGGTTCTCTCTTGGAGAGATATCCTCAAGACCTTATTTATATCCCCTTTGTTGATGCCCGTTTTCCGCTTGTATACCTCGATCATGTCTCCCCTCATTCTGCGTCTTACAAGTGAATGTAATTTAAGGGTCTTCAATCTTTCTTCATACGGAAGATTTCTAATGCTATGAATTAACTTTGTCATTCGTCGCTGAATGTTTTCTAACGAATTTATATCCATTCTGTAAAATGGAGACCAGAACTGAGCTGCATAATCTAGGTGAGGCCTTACTAATGATGTATAAAGCTGTAATATAACCGCTGGACTTCTGTTGCTTACACTTCTTGATATAAATCCCAGTAATCTATTTGCTTTATTTCTTACGCTTAGGCATTGCTGACTTGGTTTGAGGTTGCTGCTTACCATAACCCCCAGATCCTTTTCGCATTCTGTACGGCTGAGTTCAACATTATTAAGCTGGTAGGTGCTAGGGTTATGAACATTCCCGAGCTTTAGAACTTTGCATTTATCTACATTGAACTGCATCTGCCATTTTTCTGACCAGGAATTGAGTTTGTCTAAATCCTCCTGAAGTTCCGTGACATCTACGTCTGAATCGATTATCCTACCTATCTTCGTGTCATCAGCGAATTTGCTCATATCACTAGTAATTCCCTCGTCAAGGTCATTTATATATATTATAAACAACAACGGGCCCAAAACCGATCTCTGTGGAACGCCACTTGTTACAGATCCCCACTCAGATTTAACCCCATTAATGCACACATAAGAACATAAGAAAGGAAGAACACTGCAGCAGGCCTGTTGGCCCATACTAGGCAGGTCCTTCACATTCCATCCCACTAACAGAATATTTGTTCAACCTAATTTTCAATGCTACCCAAGAAATAAGCTTTGATAATTTTATTTAGTCATGTGCAATTCCCAATCAAATCCAACCCCTTTCACTCATGAATTTGTCCAACCTAAATTTAAAACTACCCAAGGTCCTAGCTTCAATAACCCTACTAGGCAGACTGTTCCACTCATCAACTACCCTATTTCCAAACCAATACTTTCCTATATCCTTTCTAAATCTAAACTTATCTAACTTGAATCCATTATTGCGGGTTCTCTCTTGGAGAGATACCCTCAAGACCTTATTTATATCCCCTTTGTTAATACCCATTTTCCACTTGTATACCTCGATCATGTCTCCCCTCAGTCTACGTCTTACAAGTGAATGTAATTTAAGGGTCTTCAATCTTTCTTCGTAAGGAAGATTTCTAATGCTATGTATTAATTTAGTCATTCTACGCTGAATGTTTTCTAACGAATTTATGTCCATTCTGTAATATGGAGACCAGAACTGAGCTGCGTAATCTAGGTGAGGCCTTACTAATGATGTATAAAGCTGTAATATAACCTCTGGACTTCTGTTGCTAACACTTCTTGATATAAATCCCAGTAATCTATTTGCCTTATTACGCACGCTTAGGCATTGCTGTCTTGGTTTAAGGTTGCTGCTTACCATCACCCCCAAGTCCTTCTCGCAATCTGTATGGCTAAGTTCTACGTTATTTAATTCTAGGGGACTTTAACTTTAGTCAGATTGATTGGAATTTCATGACAGGGAATTTAGAATCTAACGACTTTTTAGAAGTAGTTCAGGATTGCTTTTTGAAGCAGTTTGTAACAGAACCTACAAGGGGAAATAACCTACTTGACTTGGTTCTGGCAAGCAAGGAAACCCTTGTTAATAATTTAGAAATTACAGAGGAACTCGGCTCAAGCGACCACAAGTCAATTACCTTTAGCATTGAATGGATGTATGATAGTAGGGATAATTCAGTAATGGTCCCAGATTTTCGCTTAGCAGATTATAATGGACTTAGAGAACACTTATCAACTGTGGACTGGGGTGAAGAAGAGAGGTATCAATATGACAGTTTTCTTAACACTATACAGGCTGCCCAAAGAACATTTATCCCGTATAAAGAAATTAGATCAAGTAGAAATGACCCAAAATGGATGAATAATAGGCTCAAATATCTTTTAGGGCAGAAGAAAGGAATTTATAGGCGCATAAAAAGAGGTGAGGGTCATCTTATAAATCAGTATACTGACATTAAGAGGGACGTTAAAAGGGAATAAGAAAAGCTAAACGGGACTATGAAATTAAAGTTGCTAGGGATTCAAAAACTAACCCAAAAGTTTTTTCCAGGTTTATAGAACAAAAGTTAGGGATAAGATAGGTCCCCTTAAAAATAACTTTGGGCATCTTACTGACAAGGAGAATGATATGTGCTCTATTTTTAATAATTATTTTCTCTCGGTTTTCACACAGGAAGACATTAATAATATCCCAGTAATTAATTTTTACAGAGGCCCAGAAGAAGATAAATTATGTAATATCACAGTCACTAGCGAAATGATTATGAAACAGCTGGACCGACTGAAACAAAATAAATCGCCTGGTCCTGATGAGCTTTTGCAAGGGTTCTTAAGGAATGCAAAATGGAACTCTGTGAACCAATATCTAACATTTTTAATTTATCTCTTCAAACAGGTGTAGTGTCTGATATGTGGAAGATAGCTAATGTAATTCCTATTTTTAAAGCAGGGGACAAGTCACTACCGTCAAACTACCGCCCAATAAGCCTGACCTCAATTGTAGGCAAATTACTAGAGTCAATTATAGCTGATATTATTAGAAGCCATCTAGATAACCATAATTTGATTAATGATACCCAGCATGGATTCACGAGGGGCCGTTCCTGCCTATCTAATTTATTAACCTTCTTCAGTAAAGCTTTTGAGGCTGTTGATCACGATAAAGAATTCGATATTGTTTATTTAGACTTTAGTAAGGCTTTTGATAGAGTACCGCACCAGAGACTGTTAAAGAAAGTGGCAGCTCATGGCATTGGGGAAAAGTGCTGTCATGGATCGAGTCATGGCTCACCAATAGGAAGCAGAGAGTGTGCATAAATGGGGTTAAATCCGAATGGGGACTTGTAACAAGTGGTGTTCCACAGGGATCAGTCTTAGGCCCATTGTTATTTATAATATATATCAATGACCTTGATGAGGGAATTACTAGTGATATGAGCAAATTCGCCGACGACACGAAGATAGGTAGGATAATTGATTCAAACATAGATGTCATAGAACTTCAGGAAGATTTAGACAAACTTAATTCGTGGTCAGAAAAGTGGCAGATGCAGTTCAATGTAGATAAATGCAAGGTTCTGAAGCTCGGGAGTGTCCATAACCCAAGCACTTATAAGTTAAATAACGTAGAACTTAGCCATACAGATTGCGAGAAGGACTTGGGGGTGATGGTAAGCAGCAACCTTAAACCAAGACAGCAATGCCTAAGCGTACGTAATAAGGCAAATAGATTACTGGGATTTATATCAAGAAGTGTTAGCAACAGAAGTCCAGAGGTTATATTACAGCTTTATACATCATTAGTAAGGCCTCACCTAGATTACGCAGCTCAGTTCTGGTCTCCATATTACAGAATGGACATAAATTCGTTAGAAAAATTCAGCGTAGAATGACTAAATTAATACATAGCATTAGAAATCTTCCTTACGAAGAAAGATTGAAGACCCTAAAATTACATTCACTTGTAAGACGTAGAATGAGGGAGACATGATCGAGGTATACAAGTGGAAAATGGGTATTAACAAAGGGGATATAAATAAGGTCTTGAGGGTATCTCTCCAAGAGAGAACCCGCAATAATGGATTCAAGTTAGATAAGTTTAGATTTAGAAAGGATATAGGAAAGTATTGGTTTGGAAATAGGGTAGTTGATGAGTGGAACAGTCTGCCTAGTAGGGTTATTGAAGCTAGGACCTTGGGTAGTTTTAAATTTAGGTTGGATAAATTCATGAGTGAGAGGGTTGGATTTGAGTGGGACTCGCGCATGAGTGGGTAGAATTGTCAAAGCTTATTTCTTGGGTAGCATTGAAAATTGGGTTGAGCAAATATTCTGTTAGTGGGACGGATTGTGAAGGACCTGCCTAGTATGGGCCAACAGGCCTGCTGCAGTGTTCCTCCTTTTTTATGTTCTTATGTTCTTATAAGTGCTTGGGTTATGGACACTCCCGAGCTTAAGAACTTTGCATTTATCTACATTGAACTGCATCTGCCATTTTTCTGACCAGGAATTGAGTTTGTCTAAATCCTTCTGTAAGAACATAAGAACATAAGAAAGGAGGAACACTGCAGCAGGCCTGTTGGCCCATACTAGGCATGTCCTTCACAATCCATCCCACTAACAGAATAATTGCCCAACCTAGTTTTCAATGCTACCCAAGAAATAAGCTTTGATGATTCTATTAACTCAAGTGCGAGTCCCACTCAAATCCAACCCCTTTCACTCATGTATTTATCCAACCTAAATTTAAAACTACCCAAGGTCCTAGCTTCAATGCCCCTACTAGGCAGGCTGTTCCACTCATCAACTACCCTATTTCCAAACCAATATTTTCCTATATCCTTTCTAAATCTAAACTTATCCAATTTGAATCCATTATTGCGGTTCTCTCTGGAGAGATATCCTCAAGACCTTATTTATATCCCCTTATTAATACCCATCTTCCACTTATATACCTCGATCATGTCTCCCCTCATTCTTCGTCTTACAAGTGAATGTAATTTAAGGGTCTTCAATCTTTCTTCATACGGAAGATTTCTAATGCTATGAATTAACTTTGTCATTCGTCGCTGAATGTTTTCTAACGAATTTATATCCATTCTGTAAAATGGAGACCAGAACTGAGCTGCATAATCTAGGTGAGGCCTTACTAATGATGTATAAAGCTGTAATATAACCGCTGGACTTCTGTTGCTTACACTTCTTCATGGAAATAAATGGTATAAAATACCGACACAATGGAAAAATAAACACATAAGCAGTATAATGTGATCCTTTATTGACAACGTTTCGCCCACGCAGTGGGCCTTATCGAGTCACAGACAGATCTAGGTAGATCTGTCTGTGACTCGATAAAGCCCACTGCGTGGGCGAAACGTTGTCAATAAAGGATCACATTATACTGCTTATGTGTTTATTTTTCCACACTTCTTCATATAAATCCCAGTAATCTATTTGCTTTATTTCTTACGCTTAGGCATTGCTGACTTGGTTTGAGGTTGCTGCTTACCATCACCCCCAAATCCTTTTCGCATTCTGTACGGCTGAGTTCAACATTATTAAGCTGGTAGGTGCTAGGGTTATGAACATTCCCGAGCTTTAGAACTTTGCATTTATCTATATTGAACTGCATCTGCCATTTTTCTGACCAGGAATTGAGTTTGTCTAAATCCTCCTGAAGTTCCGTGACATCTACGTCTGAATCGATTATCCTACCTATCTTCGTGTCATCAGCGAATTTGCTCATATCACTAGTAATTCCCTCGTCAAGATAGATAGATACTTTGTATTGGACTGATGAAGCCACTGTGTGGCGAAACGTTTCCTCAATAAAGATACCCAAATGTTGCATGTGTCTAATTTATAACTTGTCGGTTCTCTGAACCATTCATCTACACACTGTCTGACACAGCAACATATTGGGATCTTGATACAAACGAATTCTTCAACAATTGTCCAACCTTTGGACGAAGACCTACTTCGACTAGTGGATGGTACCACTATGACCCCGCCTCCTCCTGCTTCACCTCACCTGACTACAGTATATAAGCCACCTCTACGGCCCTGTGCTGTACTTTCTACAAGATTGATGGACTGAACACATCGACTCCAGGCCGAGGGACTGATTACCTCAAAACTCCTCCTCTCCTTACACCTTTCTACTTTGTATTGGACTGATGAAGCCACTGTGTGGCGAAACGTTTCCTTAATAAAGATACCGAAATGTTGCATATGTGTCAAATTTATAGATAGATAGATAGATAGAGATAGAGAGAGAGAGTATATCTCAGTGTATATACACTGAGAGGTGTATATACACTGAGAGGTGTATATCTCAGTGTATATACACTAAGTACCTTGAACTTACTAAGTTTGATCAAGACTCATTAAACTTTACAACCTTGAAGTTCAAAAGATGAACCTTTAAGGACGTTCAAAGTTCGAAGTTCATTAGGTGCTATATATATATATATGTCGCGCCGACCAGGTAAAACTGGTCAATTAGCAAGAACTCATCTAAAATTAAGTCCTTTCTAAAATTTTCTCTTAGACGTTTAAAGATAAAAAAAAATCATTTATGTTAATGTAAGAATTTATACTTTTGTACGAAGAGAAACTTTGAAAACCTACCTAACCTTATTACAACAAGCGCAATTTAATTTAGCCTAACCCAACTAAATATATTTTAGATACGTTAACATTAATTTAATAATAAACAAACACAATGAAATATATTTTTTCCGTTATGTTCAGAATGATTTTGGCGAAATTATTGCATACACAAATTTTCACTTGTCTTATATGGCAAGGTGAGCGTTGCTATTTAAGCCAAAATCGCAAGTTTCACCTAATCGGCACGACACATATACATATATATATATATATATATATATATATATATATATATATATATATATATATATATATATATATATATATATATATATATATATATATACACATATATATACATACATAGTTCACTGACATCTACGTCTGAATCGATTATCCTACCTATCTTCGTGTCATCAGCGAATTTGCTCATTTTTTTTATTAACACATCGGCCGATTCCCACCAAGGCAGGGTGGCCCGAAAAAGAAAAACTTTCATCATCATTCACTCCA
>WNWK01024232.1:0-30018 GCA_009830355.1 Cherax destructor
CATTGGGATGGATCAGATAATGTAAAAAACATAGCCTGAGAGGGGATGGATAACGGGCGTTTAAATTTTTTAAATATACAAAAAGGGGGAAAACGGGGGAGAGCCCCTGAAGTCCGTGTTCCCCGAGGCCTGGGATATTCCACTGGATTCCTGGAAAGCCCCGGGGGTAAACCCCCCTGGGGCCCCCCGGTCGGGGAAGGCCTCATTTGGGGATCGAGCCTGATCCCCCTTTCTTTTCCCCCAAATTTTGAACCCCCCTGTAAATAAGCCATTTTGAAAAAATAATGGGAATAGAAGAAAAATACAGCGTACTGGCCAGGTTGTAGCCACCATCAAAATTTTTTTTGGGGAGTTTTAACCCCAAGTGAAAGTACTTGTCGGGGTTTTAAAACCCCAAAGGGGGAAAAAATTTTTTGGGGAAAAGGGGTGTGGAAATTTTGGGGCCGGGGGAAAAATGTAAAGGGGGGAACCAAATTGGCTATGTGAAAAAAAGAGGTTTAGTAATAATAATACATATTTTATAAAAAAGAAAAAAAATATACAATATATTTTAAAAGGAAAAAATTTTTTTAGATTTTTTGGGTGGAAAAAAAGGTTGGGGGTATTAAAAATTTTTAAAGTTTATAGGGGGGAACATATTTTGGGTCATTTTTTGGGTTTTTACTAGTTATGAAAAAGGGGAGGGGAAAAAAAGAAAAGGAACAGCAAGTAAGAAAAAAAAAAGGATAAAAAAGGGAGGAGGAAGGGGTGAGAAAAACAATATTGGAAAAGGGGGGTAGTGCAAGTAGGTGTGGGGGGGGTTTAAAAATTACCTGGAGTCTAGAGAAATTGGGGGTAAAAGCCCCCGGGGCCCCTGGCCCCTGCCCCGGCCTCCTGTTGGACCAGAGCCGATAAACCCGGCTGCTGTGGAACACGCAGCCCAAAATAAACCCCCCCCCCGGCTGGTCAGGTACCGATTTTGGTTTTCCAGTACCGCCCCAGGGGGGGGTTTTTTTTTGGAACCCCTTTTGCGGGGAGGCAGTTGAACAATTTTGGGGCCCCCACTTATTGTGTTTTCCCTAAACTTAGTACCCTGCTCTTCTTTGGGGGGTTTTTTGGCCGCCGGTCTTTTTTTGGGGAGTGATTTTTGTGTGCAATTTTGGTACTGCCCTAAATTTTCCATGTGTATAAAAAATTTATCCCCCGCCTGGGTTCTAGGATACGGGTTTGGGAAACCCCAAAAACCCCCAGTGTTGGGTGGTTTATCCCTTTTTTGGCGGGAAGGTTCTTGAAATTTTTAAAGGGTTTCCTTTTCCCCCGCCTTAAAGGGCCCCGTTGGTGTGAAAATTTACCTGTAAAAAACGTCGAAAGTGTAAACCATGGGCGGCACCCCGGGTTTTAAAAAGGGGTTTTTTTTTTCCCCTCCTGTCTTTTTTCAGCGGGGTTTTGTTCTTTTTATGGCCCTTGAAGGTGAACCCTCACATGATCACCCCAGGTCTTTTTATTTTTTCGCTTATTTGGGGGGAATTATTTTTGTACCCAAAAAAATTTTTAAATTTTCCCTTTTTTCCCTTCGAAATTAAATTTCTTCATTGAACTTCATATTTTTTTTTTCGTTTTAAAGATTTGGTTTATGTCTGCTTGGAGTCTAGCCATTTTCCTTCAACGGGGGACACTTTACAGATTCGGGGGTATCGAAAGGAAGACACAGCACTGGGGCTTATATCCCTGTCAATATCTATATGAGGATGAAATAGGATGGGAGCAAGCTGTGTTGTTTTTCACAGAGGCCCAGATTTTCTGTTGATCACCTTTTTGTTTTTACATGTTGGGGAAAAAATTTTTGACCATTCCAATTTTTCCCCGTTATTCCTTTATCACGCATTTTGTGCTATTACACCATGGTCCATTTCAAACTTTTAAAATCTGTTAAAAATTTTTCCCCTTCTTTTATCTTTTAGAGCATCCAGGACCTTGTCGTAGTGGTCCAGTATTTTGGGGCAGACAGGAGGGCCCCCTCTAAACCCATGCTGCCCGGGTTTGCAAGGGGGGGGGTTCAAGATTGGGGGACCCTTTCTTCTTGAACCCTTTCAAAGATTTTTAGATAGGGACGTTAGCCAATTGGTTTTAGTTCTTTTTCTTTTTTTCCCCCCTTTTGGGCGGGGCTATTCTGTTGTTTTTAGTAGCTGTGGGACGACCCCGTGCCCCTCTTCCCCCCCATAAGATGTTAAAAGCATGTGATAGGGGTTTGCAGTTCTTGATGAACACAGTTCCAGAGTTGGGGGGCCCGGAGCGAGTGGGGCATGTCATTTTTCCCCTTTTTAATATTTGGGTGTTTGGGCAGAAAGGCATGCCCTGTAAAAATTTTGTACTCTCAAAAAAAACATTTGGGGTTTTTTTTTTTTCAGTCTGGTTAGGGGCTCCTAAAAAATGGTCATACTTTGGGGCTTGTAACTTTTCCCCATTTCCTTGTTTCATCTTTTGGGGGCCCCCCCCGTTTAAGTGGGGGGCCCCTCTGGTTGTTTTCTCGCTTTGTTTTTTTAGGAAAAAAATACCGGGGGTTTTTTTAAATTTTCCCTTTTTTTGGCTTTTTTTTTTTCCCCCTGTCTCTTGATTCCTGTAAATTCCTTTTTTTTTAATTCAATGTTGTATTTCTCTGACTAGTGTCCCCCGTATTTTTCAGAGATATTGGCCCCCCACCGCCCGTTATTCTTTGCCCCGCCTGTAAGGGGCCCTTTTTCTAGTCTGCATCTTCTCCCCCCCTTTTCCCTTTAAAAGGGTTTTTGAGCAAAAACCCGAGTACCACAAGTTTTTTGTTCTGACATGGTTGGGACCCCTGATGTTTGGCAATCACCCCCGTTTTAAAATTTTTTTATTTGGTTTTTCTTGGTCCCACCCCTTTTTTTTTTTTTTTGAAGTTTAATTTGGAGAAAGCTCCCCGGGGGGTGATCAATTTTGTTGATCTGGGGCTCCCCCGATGTCTGGACCTTATTATGTTGTGATCTGGTATATTGTTTTTGATATGGTGACATTTCGTATCAGATCATCATTGTTGGGGAAGATGAGGTCCAGGGATTCTCTAATCTTGTGGGCTCCACTATTTCGGTTTAATGAATTTGTTGCAGATATTTAAAAGTTCATGCATGTGTGAACATCTGAGCTCCCCTGGTTTATTCTGCTCCCAAAATTTTTTTTGGGCAATTTTCCATTTTGGTGCCTGAGGTTAAAAATCCCCCAGAGCAAGATTTTGGGGGGGAGGAGGGAAGTTTTTCCCCGACAGTGGTAAATTTTTAGGCTGTTCCGGGGAAATTTTTGGGAGTTCACCGGGGGCAGACAACCAATGATGGTTTTGATTTTCCCTTTTTTTTTTTCCTTAACTCATCATTTGAGGCATTTGTAGTTCTGAACATAAAAGGGATTTGTGATATACGGGCCCAAACCCCCCCTTTTTCCCGTTCACTCATCACACCTGAAAGGTTGTCCCCGGGGATCCATATTTCATTGCCCCGGGGTCTCTTTGGGGTTTTGGGGGAAAAAGGGGAAAAAAAAGGGGGTTTGATCTGTAAGCTCCCCGAATAAAATACCTTGTTTGTTTTTGGGTTTTTTGACCCTGTATTTTTGAAAAAAATGAATGTATTTTGGTTGGTGGTTTTGGGGGGTTTTTGGGGGGGTTTTTTTTCCCTGGCTCAAATTTTGTTGTAATGGGGTAGGCCACGGGACTTTTTTTTGGGGGAAGGGTTTTAGTATTAGAATGTGGGGCAGAAGTTTGTTTGGGGGGGGTGAAGAAAAAGGAGGAGGGGGAATGAAGAAGAAAAGGGTGTGATAAAGAAAAAAAAGGGTTTTGAGGGTTTTTTTTCAAAAAAGAAAATTAATAGAAAAGAAGGGAAAACCCCCGGGTTTTACTTTTCCAAACTCAACAATTTTTTTAAAAAATTTTTAAATTTTTTTGGGGGGTCAAAAAAGGGCTAATCTAAACTTTTCCCTTTAAAGGGGGAAAAAATTGGGGAACGGCCTCGAACAGCATTCTGGAACAATTTAAAAGGGGAAAAACCCGGGGTCCATTTTATGGAGAAAAAAAAGGGGAAGAGGGGGGGGTAAAAGGGGGAGATGATAAGGGGGGGGCTCTGTCAAGACATTTTGCTAAAACAAGAAATTTTTTTTGGGGAAAAAACAAAAAAACCCGGGAACAATATTTTCATTAAAAAACAAGTGGGGATTGTAGAGGGGGAGCTGGGGGTTTTTGGGAGATGGGGGGAATTTTTTTGAGAAATTTTTTTTAAAGTCAATAAAAAAAGGGGGGGGTAATTTCATGCACGGGCCAGTGGGGGCAACATCTTTTAAAAGGGGGAAAAAGTGAGGATGTGATTTGGGGGGGGGAATGGGAAATTTTAAAAGAAAGGGGAAAACAGTGGAACTAAAGGGGTCATGACAAATTATTAAAAAAGGGGGAATAGTGTTGGGTTTGGGGATTTTTTTTTTTAAAAAATGAAAAGGGGGGTTTCCCCGGGGATTGGCGAAGCATGTATATTTTTTAAAAGGGGGGGGAAAAAAAAGAAAAATTTTAAAATTTGGGGGGAAAAAGTTTACAAATACCAGGTAAAGTGTACGGTGGGGTTTTTACTGAAAGAATTTGAGGAAAGCAGGGGTGGGGTTTTAGATGAGCAATGACTTTTTATAGTGGGTAGGGATGTGTAGATCAAGTTTACATTGAAGCATATATGTGAACAGATTTAGATTTAAAAGGGGGGGAAGTTTTCTTCATCTATGGATTTAGAAAAAAAGGGATATAAAGAGTGGAAGGGGGCAATGTGGCAAATGTTGCAAGTGTATGGAAAAGGGTAAATTCTGAATGATGTAAAGATTTTTTTTGGGGATAGGGGGGGGTCAGGTTAGGGGGTGTAGGAGAGAGGAAGATTATTTCCCGGTAAAAGTGGTCTTGGGCAGGGATGTGTAATGTCACCATGGGTTTTTTAATATATTTATAGATGGGGTTGTAAAATAAGTAAATGCTAGGGTGTTGGGGGAAAAGGGGGGGGTTTAAAATTTAAAAAAGGGAAACAAATGCAAAAAGGGGGTTGACACAGTTACTTTTTTCTGATGATACTGTGTTTTTGGGGGATTCAAAAAAAAAGTTGAAAAAGGGTTTGTGGACGATTTGGGAGGGGTTTTAAAAGGGAGAAAGTTGAAAGTGAACATAGATAAGAGTAAGGTGATGAGGGTATCAAATGATTTAAATAAAGAAAAAATTTGGGTATCACATTGGAGTGAGGGATTATGGAAAGGAGAATGTTTTCAGATATTTGGGAGTTTAATTTTTTCAGCAGATGGGTTTATGAAGGATGAGGTTAACCATAGAATTGATGAAGGAAAAAAAGGGGGAGGGTGCGTTGAGGTATCTGTGGAGACCAAAAAAGATATCCATGGAGGCAAAGAAGGGAATGTACGAACGTATAGTGGTACCAACACTCTTATATGGGGGTGAAGCATGGGTTGCAAATGCTCAGCGAGGGGGGGGGCTGGAGGCAGGGAGATGTCCTGTCTAAGGGGAATGTGTGGTGTAAATATTATGCAGAAAATTTGGGAAAGTGGAAATTAGGAGGTGTGGAGTTACTAAAAATATTTGTCATAGGGCTAAAAAAGGTTGTTAGGTGGTTTGGTCATTTAAGAGATTGGGTCAAAGTAGAATGACTTTGGGGCGTATAAACCGTAGGGGAAGGAAGGCGGGGGTTTGGGGGCGTCCCCAAAAAAGGGTTTGGGGGGAGGGGGAAAGAAAGTCTTGTGGGCGGGGGGCTTGGAATTTTCCCGCAAGCATGTGTGACGTGTTAGGGTAGGGGTGAATGGAGACGAATGGTTTTTTGGGGCCTGATGAGCTGTTGGAGGTGAGAGGGGGAATATTTTGTGAAGGGGGTTCAGGGGAAAACCCGTTAATTGATTTAGTTGGGGGAGTCCCCCCAAATGGAAGTACAATGCCTCACTTTTTTGGGGGGGTCTGGGATAGTGACAGTTGGGAGGGACTTTTTCTCAGCTGTCATCTGAACGCCTTGCAAAGACAGTGATTATGTATGAGGAGGTGAAAGTGTTGAATGATGAAAGTATTTTTTTGGGGATTTGTTTTTTTTGGGTCACCCTGCCTCGGTGGGAGACGGCTGACTTTTAAGAAGAATGAAGCAGTAGGTGTTTTGGATAGTAGAGAGTGACGGGTTTCAACAAACCATCCCAGGTTTTAACCCGGTCAGGGGCCCAAAACTCCAGACCGTCGCGAAGCTGGCCCAGTGGCTTACGCGACGGTCTGGATTTTGAGACCCCCTGACCACGGGTTTGAACCCCACCCGTGGTATATTTGACTAAGAGGTATGAAAGTCTACATGGGATAGGGGAAAAAAAGTAGCGAAGAAGGGGAACTTTTGGAAAAGAGAGTTGTGCAGATGGTTTAGCGAATGAGAAGAGATGGGAGGTGGATCAGTGTCCATCAATGGTTTTGTCCCCTCAATATATTGGGAGATAACTTGGTTTCAGGGGACAAGGAAGTTGCATGTAGTATGGCATCAGAGGTAGAAGGGGAGGGTGAGTAAAGATTGGAGAGGTGATGGAAGATACCAGGGGGGAATAAGGGGGAGAGTTAACTTGGGAAGAACTTGGGGGGGGACAAGAATGGAAGAAATTTGGGGAGGGACGGGAGGAAGAAACTTGGGAGGGGACTGGAGGAAGAAACTTGGGAGTGGAGAAAAGGAACTGTACGAGGGGAAGGATAAACCCTTACACTTGTAACAGAACTAGTAAGAGGTAAAGAACTAGGTAAGAAGCCGGAACATGGTCAAAGCAGTGCGGGGGTGGGATGTATTAAAGGGTCAAGTGGAACCGGACTGGGCTGGTGGAAAAGGCACCAGCAAAAACAGATATTAGAAAGGTCCAAGAGTGGTCAAATAATAAATGGGGCCCAACAGGGTGTGGTAGCAAAAAGGGGGCCTGGGGGGGCTTGTTCATGAATCTGGGACTCCATGGTTATGTCACTTCTTTTTTTTTTTTTTAGAAAACAAAAAAAAAAAAAGGGAAAAAAATGAAAAAAAAAAGGAATGGGGGGGATGCTCCTGGAGGAATGAAAAGGCCAAATACCCCTCCCCAAGAGGACCCCAGCACCTGAGTAGTGCAGTGCAGCATGGAACCCGTGCCATACCAAACCCTTCATGCCAGTAAACCAGTAACCCGGGGATAGCAATCACACATCTACCGAGCCACCTGGGACAAAAAAGGGGGCCCCATACCGCCCCAAAGCATACCCCCTTTGGGGCCCCCACCCCCTGGAATCCCACAGGCAGCCTCCAGAAGATACCGTCACCCCAAAGGCACCCAAAGCTGCCCGACGAGAACCAGAGAGGGAATGGGACATCCCCAGTGATCCGGATTCCACGGGAAACTACACCACCCCACCACCACCAAGGACCTAACAGAATGGGTTGGACCATGGTACCCTTCTCCCTACCTAGGGAAATAGAATGCCTGAAGGAAGAACCCCAAAGGTTGAAAACAGGGAAGGGGGTAGGGAAAGGATGGGGAGAGGAGGAACAGGAAAGATGGGATAGAGAAGGGGGAATTGGGGGGGATTTTGGTTCAGCTGAGGAAGAAGACCAAAAGATCCAACCTCAGACCAATACCCTCTTTACCATGACAAGAACTCCCCTTTAAAAAGGTAAAGAATGTACAAAATGGGAAGAAAAAACTAGATGAAACATGGGCTACCCATGGTATTGTATGACGAACAGCTACAAGAGTTCTAGTTGGGTCTTTTTGCATGGGTCAATGCTGGATGGAAGGGAATTCTGCATAGTTTAGGGAGGGTGGACCCTTTACTCCCATTTAATGTGTAAAGATTTGATGGAGCAATATAGAGATCACAAGCAGCGTCTGCTCCAGGTCCAAACACATAGTATGTTGAAAAAGAAGAGTCGAGTAATGAATTTTGTCTATCGATCCCTATTCCCTCGACTATCGGTCCATACCAGACCTGTCCGCCTGCTCGCTTGATCGCCCCCACGCAGGACGCAAATCTAGCGTTTTTACCATTGAGAGAAATTACCCAGGGACTCTTTCAAATATTTCACAATAAATTTATTATGTTTATTGCTGGCTTAGTGATTGTCACTGAAAAAAGTCACCATGGGTCTAAAGAAGCCCTAGTGGTAAAGAAAGTGAGGAACACCATCAAAGTGAAGAAGGAGGTGGAAATATGAGAGTGGCGTACGTGAGTGAGCTTGCCAGGGTTTACAACAAAACACATCTACTACCAATTCTTTTCCTGGCAAAGAGAAAAGAAATCAAGGAAGCAAAAGGCGGGTATGTTAACGAAAAAAAGATTGAAAACAGTGGATGAGGTTGAGAAGTTGTTGGCGGTGTGGATCAACGAAAACAGATAGCGGGGATAGTATTTCCACGGCGATAATTTGTGAAAAGGCAAGGAGTTGCACGCAGATCTTGTCAAGACAATGCCTGGAACCATGGTGATGTGAGTGATTTTAAAGCCAGCAAAGGCTATTTTGAGACCAAGAAAAAGTAGTGGCACACAGTGTTGTGGGGGCATGGTGAGGCAGCCAGCTCAGACAACGCAGCTGAAAATTTGCAGGAATTAAGGGATTCAAAACATGAAAATTCGAACCCCAACAAGTGTTTAATTATGATGAAACAGGCCTGTTTTGGAAGAAAATGCCAAACAGGACCTTCATTACTCAGGTGTAAAAGACACTGCCAGGACACAAGCCTATGAAAGACAGGCTAACCCCATGTTGTGTGGTAACGCTAGGGGGGATTTTAAAGTGAAGCCTTTACTGGTTTTATCACTCTGAAAATCCCAGTGTTCAAGACACACAATGTTAAAAAGAATAATTTGTGTTTTATTGGAAGGCTAACACCAAAGGGAAAAGCCACGACGGCAATTTTCGTGGAATGGCTCACGGGAGTGTTTGGCCCCAGTGTGAAGAAATACCTCCTGGAAAAGAAATTGCCACCAAGTGCCTCCTGGTACTGGACAATGCTCCTGCTCATCCTCACAACTTGGAAGACTATTTGTCTGACAACTTCAGTTTCATCACAGTGAAGTGCTCGCTCCAACAACACTCCTCTCATCCAGCCCATGGACCAGCAGGTCATTTCCAACTTCAAAACTGTACACCAAAGCAGTGTTTGAAAAGTGCTTTGAAGTGACCTTGACACTGAGTTGACTCTAAGAGAGTTCTGGAAAGATCACTCAATATCCTCCATTGCATAGGCCTTATATAAGGCTTGGGAGGGAGTGACTTCCAGGACTTGAACTCTGCTTGGAGACCACTGTGGCCGGATTGTGTTGAAAGAGGGATTTTGAAGGATTTGAGGCTGACCATGACGACCCTAGACTGTTGTGGAAGATATTGTGGCATTGGGCAAGTCCCTGGGGTTGGAGGTGAGTGGTGACGATGTGGAAGAGTTGGTGGAGGAGCACAGGGTAGACCTAAACCACTGAAGAGCTGAAAGAGCTTCATCAGGAACAGCATCATTAGACATTTGATAAATGATAAAATTTATTTCATTGCTAGTTTACATAGGTTTTGTTATTACAATCATAAATTGAAGTGCAAGGAGAGCCACTGACATGCCATGGCATTAGGGGCAGCTTAATCTAATGGCTTATAGACTATGAACATATATTAGAGAAATTAAGTGAATTTGTTTTATTAGATCGTTCAAATTACAATATGATGATATTACATTGTAACAAGTGTTTAGTAGGATGGTAATATAATAGCAAAATTTAAATTATCTTAATGAAATAACATTGAGCATTTTTGAAAGTAATTTACATTATGAGTATTTAGTTTAGGGTGAGTAGGGGGTTTTTTGAGAAGAGTTTTAAATTGATTTTCAGACAAGGTTATTTTAGTATTTACTGGTAATGAATTCAGATTCTGGGCCCTTTATGTGCATAGATTTTTACATAGGTTGATATGGACACGGGGTATATCAAAAAGTGATCTGTGTCTTGTGTTGTGGTCATGGGTCCTATTAAAGTTGGTGAGGAGAATTTTGAGCGGAGGGTTTATATTAGAATGCTAGAGTTCTATGTATGTAGTAGGCACAAGAATAAGTGTGAATGTTCTTTATGGTGAGTAGTTTTAGGCTTTTGAATATTGGAGTATGTTGTCTAGAGTGGGAATTTGTTATCATTCTGACTGCAGCCTTTTGCTGGTTTATGAGTGGCCTAAGGTGATTTAATGTTGTTGAACCCCATGCACAGATTCAATAGGTGAGATATAGGTAGATGAGTGAGTGATATAGTGCAAGGAGAGCTGATTGAGGCACATAGTAGCGTATCTTTGATAATATGCCTACTGTCTTTGAGATTTTCTTCGAAATGTGTTGTATATGTGTTTGGAATTTAAGGCTACTGTCAATGGATTCCTAGAATTTTCCCTCTGTGAGTCTTGTGATGGGTGAACCATTGAGCGTTACGTTAATGGAACATTTGTGGCTCTGTTTCCAGACTGTATGAAGTAGGTCTTGTCAGTATTTAGAGTAAGTTTATTAGTCGTCATCCATGTTGATATTTTCTGTAATTCGGCATTAACAGTATTGAAATTGATTCAGAGGAGGAGGATAGACAGGGTGAGGTAGTAATTCTTTAGAAATTTTTATAATCAAAAGAAGCGCTAAACCAAGTAACTTCTTTTGAGATTAAGGAAATTTGTTCTATGTGGACTAAGGTGCAGACATTTGTTGAAAACCACCACCCTGAGCAAGCTCAAACAAGCCACAACATGCAACTTGTTCAATGACAAAAACCCTTTTCCCACTTCAGGAAAATGTTAGAGGCGCCAGAAACAGAGCACTCAGGACAGTTACTTTTCTAGACAGGGGTCTAGTGACCTCAAGCTGGTCCTAGTGGCATTAAAAGAAAAGAAGGGGAAGTAACCCCAGATAAGGACTTGTTACCTGAAGTCCTTATGGAGAAGGATTCCTCTTCCAAACACTAACCCCTTTCCCTGTCCTCCTCCCTATCTTCCAGATGCCAGCAACTCTCTTCAATAAAGGTAAGTAAAGTTATTTTAAATGTTTAATTATAAATTTATTACTTTATAATTATTTTGTGTATTAAAACTATAGTATTTATTCTTTAAAAAAATGAATTTTTGTGAATATTTTAGAGTGGAACGGATTTAAATTGTATTTACATTATTTCATGGAAAAGTTTCGACTTTTGAGCAATTCGAGTTAAGGTCTAGTTCCTGGAACGGATTTGACCGAAAGTCGAGGACCACTGTATTTATAACTCCCGGATGAGAGAATACATCGATACCTTTGATGAGTTTTTGAGAGATTCACTACTCTTGGAGCCGGCCATGGGCCAGGCACGTCTGGTGCTTGCCCGGTCAACCAGGATGTGGCAAGTGTGCACCACATGAAACAAATACTCAGCACACAGAGCATGATTATTATTATTATAATCAAAAGAAGCTAAACCACAGGGGTCATACAGCGCTGCAGCGTAGGGCAGGATGCAGGGAGAATGGATTGTAAGGGGAAGAGGGATGATTAGTAGGGTATGGAGTGCAGCAGGGCAGTGGATACTGCAAGGGTAGAGTATAGCAAAGGGGATTGAGGTAGAAGGGACTGAGGGAGTGCTAAAAGGAATAATCTTCAGAGTTTTGCAGTAAGTCAGTTTCTGTCAAAAAGTCAATGAGTCAGGATTAAAGGAGGGCCCATCAGCAAGAAGGGGAAAGGTAAAGAAAGGGCCGCAGAGCGAAGATGCCGTTGGAGGTAAATTCTGCGTGCTCGTTGATAGAGTGGGCAGTCCAACAGAAATTGGCGAACAGACACTGGAACCTGACAATGCTCACAGAGAGGAACAGGGAGCCTCTCCATGAGATACCCGTAAGATGAGTGTAGTCTCCCAACCTCGACATTGTTAACAAGGCCAGAAACCTCTACTCGGTTTAATAGAATGAAGTTTATGTAACAGGTCAGACCAGCGTTGTTGCCAATGGGTGCGAAGGTGGATAGCAATGAATGCAAAATAGTCCATGAATGGAACACCTCTATATGAAACTGGAAGATCATGTACTGCTGACCTCGCAGCAGTGTCTGCCTGTTCATTGCCCTGTACGTCAACATGACTAGGGACCCAACAAAAAACAATATCTTTGTGTTTGCTATTATTATTATTATTATTATAATCAAATAGAAGCGCTAAACCTTGTGTTTGCTAGAGATACGGCGCAACCACAGTTGGATACGAAGAACTACGGGGTGAGGTGTATAAAATTTTCGGATAGCTTGTAAAGCACTAAGGGAGTCTGAAAAGACAACAAATGGTGACACAGGCATAGATGCAATATGGATAAGTGCCACAAGAATGGCATACAATTCAGCTGTAAATATGCTAGCCGAGGGTAATAGATGCCCTCGCACGACGCTGTCCGGAAACACTGCTGCGAATCCGACACCGTCAGATGGCTTTGAATCATCAGTATACACTGCGATGGCATGGGAATGAGAACGGAAATGGTCTAGAAAATAAGAGCGAGAAGCTGCCGTAGGTAGTTGGGCTTTCGCGCAAGGCAGAGGAAAAGAACAGACACGGACAGCAGGAACTTCCCAAGGGGGTAGGGGAAAGGGAGATGTCACATGAACATAGAAAGGTGGTAGCTGAAGGGAAGACAAGAGCATATGTAAACGAAGAGAAAAGGGACGAAGTAAACAGGGTCGACGAACAAATAAAGAGCGTCTACTAACATCTGTGACAATCCTATACATGGAAGGATTGCGGAGGTCATGAGAGCGAACATAATAGCAAAGGCAATGTGCATCATGACGATCGGACAAGGAAGGAATGTTCGCTTCTACATAGAGGCTCTCAACCTTGGAAGAACGAAATGCACCAAGGCATAAACGCAATCCCTGGTGATGTATGGGATTAAGGCTGAAAAGAGTAGCAGGGGATGCAGCCGAATATATCTGGTCATCATAATCGAGTTTCGATAAAATTAGGGCTGAGTGCAGGCGAAGGAGAGTTCTACGATCAGCCCCCAATGAGAGATGTGCTAGGGTTTTAAGGAGGTTCAGCCGGCTATGACAAGTCACCTTCAGAGAGGTAATGTGAGGTTTCCAGGACAATCGAAAGTCAAACAGGAGGCCGAGAAACCTGACCGTATCACGTTCTGGGATATGTGAGCCATATAGGTACAATGGATGATCAGAGACCACTGAACGTCTAGTAAATGTAATTTGATGAGTTTTGCCACTAGAAAATTTAAACCCGTGAGTGGTGGCCCAATCGGAAACCCGGTTGATGGCATGCTGGAGGAAAACTGCAATGAGGTGACAGCCAGCACTCGCACAAGCTATAGCAAAGTCATCAACATAAAGCGATGACCAAATATTGGATGGGAGAACAGATGTCAATTATTTATAGCAAGGAGAAAGAGTGTTGTACTCAGAACACATCCCTGGGGGACACCTTCAGCTTGGATAAACTCCGGGGAAAGCTCATTACTAACCCAGACACGGAAATGTCTTTCAGTTAAGAAGGGCTTAAGAAAAAATGGTAGATTGCCACGGAGGCCGAAGGAGTGGGCCTGGGCCAAGATATTATACCTCCAAGTTGTGTCATAAGCTTTCTCAAGGTCAAAAAAGATGGCGATAACTGAGTGGTTATTAGCAAAGGCATTACGAATATATGTATCCAAGTGCAGTAAGGGGTCAATGGCAGAACGGCCCTTACGAAAGCCATATTGACTAGTACTCACCTAATTGTGGTTGCAGAGGTCGAGACTCAGCTCCTGGCCCCACCTCTTCGCTGTCCGCTACTGGGTCTCTGCTCTCCCTGCTCCATGAGCTTTATCATACCTTGTCTTAAAACTATGTATGGTTCCTGCCTCTCCACTAGTGGAGAGACTACTGTGCGTCTCTAAATACCACATCAAACGTCTATTAACTAGACGTTCCATCACCTTGCAAACTGCACTGGTAATAGCGATGGGACAGTAGTGGGAGGTATCATGTCCCGTAGTACCCGGTTTGCGAAAAGGGAGAACAATAGCAGACTTCCACAGTTAGGGAATAACTCCTTGTGACCATATAAGATTAAAGAGTCGTAAGAGGACAGCAAGAGCAGACTGATGTAAATGCTGTAGCATACGAATATGTATGCCGTCTGGCCCAGCTGCCGATGATCGGCAAGCGGAGAGTGTTGCCTCCAGTTCTTGAAGGGTAAAAGGCACATTATAAGATTCTTCTCTGAAAGAAGAAAAATCTAAGGGCTTTAACTCGCTGGCAAACTTAGAAGAACGGAATGAGGGGCATAGATGGAGGCCCTGAGAAATGTGAACCAGATGATTACCAATTTCAGTGGCAACGGCAAGAGGGTGTGCTATATCGACACCGGCAACCCGAAGAACAGGAGCTGGATCGGGGAAGAATTTACAACTCAATTTCTGCACTTTCTTCCAGACTACACTCATTGAGGAAGGCGAAGCGATGGTGGAAACGTAATCTCGCCAGCAAGTGCGTTTAGCGTCGCGGATGACACGTTGAGCCATTGCTCTCTTCTGCTTAATATCAAGGAGTTTCTCTGTGGTTCTGTTATACCAGTACCTGCCCCATGCAGCGCGTTTCAAACGTACTGCCCGAGCACAAGCAGGAGACCACCAAGGCACACACTTCTGAGAATGCTTGCCCGAGGTTTGGGGGATAGAATGTGAAGCTGCGAGTAAGACGGAGAACGAGAAGAGATGAAAACCTCATCAATGGAGGACGAGGAAGGAGCCTCATGAAAGGCAGTATGATGTGTGTAAAGGTCCCATTTCGCCCGGTCAAATTGCCAGCGTGGATTACGAGAAGGTGGAGAATACGAAGAAGACATGAGGACAATTGATCATGAGGACTATTGATCGCTGCCATGTAAGTCCGGGAGGACAGACCAGGTGAAGTCAAGGACAGTTGAGGAAGAGCAGATGGAGAGATCGATGCAAGAGAAAGAATGAGTTCGTGGATCAAAATGGGTGAAAGTACCCATATTTAAAACATGGAGGGGGAGAGAAGCAAGAAATGCCTCCAACTGAATGCCATGGGAGTCACAGTGCGACCCCCCCAAAGAAAATGGTGTGCGTTAAAATCGCCAAGTAACAAAAGGGGTGGCGGCAAGGAAGAACCCAGAAAATCAACATCTGGGATAGACAATGCCCGAGAGGGGGAGAGATATAAAGAACAGTGTGTATACCACTTATTCAAGTGGATACGGGCTGTGGTGTAATGTAGAGATGAATGAACATAGAGCTGACGGTATGGAATACCAGTGCGTATAACAAGAGCACTTTTGTTAAAGGTTCCATCGGAAAAAGGATCCGATGAATATAACAAATCATAGCCCGAAAATGGATGGATAACAGTGGATTGTAATTTGGGTTCTTGCAAACAGACCCCAACAGGAAAAAACTGGGAGAGCAACACCTGAAGCTCACCCAGGTTACCCTTGAGGCCTCGGATATTCCACTGCAAATAAGCCATGATTTATGAAGAGAAAGATACAAGTCAAAGTTAGAGGTATCTATGGACTATTGTTAGAAAAGTCCACGTGTGGAGGCAGCGGAAGACCTGTAATCAAAGAAGGAGTGGGACGCTGTGAAGGAAGGAGGGGTGTAGACGGAGAAGAGAGGGGAGGAGGAACCGGAGGTGGAGCGGTGTCCATCAAAGGTTCAGTCTCTACAATAAATCCTGCGATAGCTTCCAGCGTTTCCGAAGACAAAGATGCAGTATGTGGGACCACATTAGAGATGAAAGGAGAAGGAGGGTGAGAAACAATCTGGGAGACTATAGACGGTACTAAAGTAGAGGGAGAGGAGATGGAAGAGGAGACTGTCGAAGGGGCTTGGGAGAGGACAGGAGTAGAAGCGAACTGGGGAGGAACAGTCAGGGAGGGGACTTGAGAGGGAACAGGGGATGAAGATATTGAACGAGGAAGAGAATGAACCTCCACACACGTTACAGAACTAGTTGGAGGTGAAGAACCTGGCAATGGGGAATTTTTGCCAGACTTATGAGAAGAGGGGCGGTGAGAATTAGGTGTTGGACGAGGGCGTGAAGACACAGAACTATGCGAGTGAGTAGAGGAAGGGGTGAGGACAGTATGGGATGCCGAGGTAGGGACCTCGGAGCCAAGAACAGCAAAAGAATTTGAGACGGGTGACTGAGGATGAGGCGACCACAGAGGAAGCAGCGTAAGTTGTGACCCCAGAAGTGGGGGGACGTTTAGCAATGCGAGAATAGGAAATACGGGGAAGTCTCCCTTGAAGGTGTAGATGAGAGACGGCCATAGCATATGAGAAGCCTTCCGCCTCTTTGAGACAACGGATTTCCCGCTTATTTAGGTAAACCTACAACGGCGAGAGTACGATGGATGCACCTCATGACAGTTAAGGCAAGAGGGAGGTAGATTACAAGAAGGACTGGCATGGTCGTTGGCACCACAGACTGGGCATTCGGCCATGGACCTGCAATATTTCGCTGGATGACCGAGGGTGGAAGTTCACGGCAGTCAAATGTTAAACGAGCTATATTGCAAGGATAACGTCTTCACTTATTGGTAGGGAGGACAAAAGTGTCAACTTTAAGGATAGGGAGTTCTTGGAGCTCAAGCTGCTCTAAAATGTCATCACCACATGTCCGGAAATTCTGTTGGACAATGGTGTGGGGTAAAATGACAGAACCACAACAAGAATTGGGGGAATGATGCTTGTCAATAGTAACAGGAACAGTATCTATGGTTGTAAGAAGAGAAAGATTGCGAGCTTGGCCAGCATTCTGGACCGTGATGATGCGAGTGCCGCTCTTGAGAGCGTGAAATGAGATATCTTTACCAACATGGCGTAGCAGAGCCTTACCAATACTATGGTCTGAAAGATAGGTATTAGGAGAAGTCGGTCGCAGAGTAAAAAACTTTGTCCATCGAGTAGTTTGAAACAGAGTTTTTAAGGGGAGTGCGTGACGAGCTGGTCGTTTCTGAGATGAACGAGAAGAAAGCATCGAATCGTCATGTAAGGGTCGTGGTAGTTTGTGCGCGGGACCGGGGGTGGTCCGACGTGTGATGGGCGGGCAATTCGAAAATTGCTGGACCGTTAAGGGAGAAGCCGGAATCAAGGTCAGAGAATAGCGAAGGTCAGACGTATGGAAAGGGCCAGTCGGATCCCCGGTACCTGAAGCAGGTGATGAACCGGCAACAGCAAGAGGTACAGGGGTATTAGGGTTGTCCGAAGAGTTGTCCATTAACGAGGTAGGGTCAGAACTAGGTGCGGTATCAAGGGGCCTGGGGGTAGGTTCACAGATTAGGGCATCCATGGTTAGGTTACTTCTTTCCTTTTGTTTTTAAGAAAAAAAAAGAAAAGAAAATAAAAATAAAAAAATAAAAAAAAGGGGGAAAGTGGAGGAATAGGTCCTAGGAGGAATGAAAGGGGCATAAATTCCCCTCCACGCCCAAGAGGACCTCAACACCGCAAGTAGTGCAGATGCTGCATGGAACCCGTGCCATACCCTACCCTTCATGCCAGTAAACCAGCAATCCGGGATAGCAACCTTACATCCACTGAGCCACTTCGGCGGACAAAAGAGAGGGAGGCCGGATATCCGCCACAAAGCATACTGCCTTCGGCCACCACCCCCGGAATCCGAAAGGTGGCCTCCAGAGATACACCCGTCACCCGAAAGATACCCAAGGCCACCCCCCGGGAGACCGGAGAGGGATCGGGACATCCCCAGGCGATCCAGATTCCACGGCAAACTACACCACCGCCAAGAACCTCAACGGAATGGGATTGGACCACGGTACCCTTCCCCCTACCTAGGAACTAGAATGCCTGTGGAGGGAAGCTCCCAGGAGAAAAATGGGAAGGAAATAAGGGAGGGATGAGGAGGAGGAGGAAAGGGAAAAGGGAGGATGGGGAAGATGGGAAAGGGAAGGAGGGATTGGGGGGTAATTAGGTTCGGTCTGAGGAAGACCAAGAGGTCCAATTCCTCAGACCGATAGCCTCTTTACCACGACAAGGAGCCCCCCTTAAAGAGGTGCTCAATCGATAAAATAGAAATAATACTAGCGAAATAACCAAGAATTTGGACGACTGGAATAATGTAATTGGCCTAAAATGGGAGTCAGTCAGCAAAATCACCAATGCGTAAATATTGTTGACACAGCAAAATTCCCAAGATCGAATTTTCGTGTATTTTCCATCAAATTTTGTACTTTTTGTTTCATTACCTTCAGAAAAAGATTCTCTACCATTTCATATCAATATAATTTTTTTTTTAATAGGTAGTAGGTTGGTAGTCAGCAACCACCCAGGGAAGTACTACCGTCCTGCCAAGTGAGTGTAAAACGAAAGCCTGTATTTGTTTTACATGATGGTAGGATTGCTGGTCTTTTTTGTCTCATAAACATGCAGGATTTCAGGTACGTCTTGCTACTTCTACTTAGGTCACGCTACGCAAACATGTACACGTTTATGTATACACACTCATCTGAGTTTTCTTTGATTGTATCTTAATAGTTCTTGTTCTTATTGCTTTTCCTTTCATATCCATGGGGAAGTGGAATAAGAATCTTTCCTCCATAAGCCATGCGTGTTGTAAAAGTCAATTAAAATGCCGGGAACAATGGGCTAGTAACCCCTTTTCCTGTATAGCTTACTAAAAAGAAAAAGAAAACCGTCAAAGTGGGATGTTTGAATGTGCGTGGATGTTGTGCGAATGATAAGAAAGAGATGATTGTAGATGTTATGAATGAAAAGAAGCTGGATGTCCTGGCTTTAAGTGAGACAAAGCTGAAGGGGGTAGGAGAGTTTCAGTCGGGAGAAATAAATGGGATTAGGTCAGGGGTTTCAAATAGAGTTAGAGCTAAAGAAGAAGTGGCAATAATGTTGAATAATCAGTTATGGCAGGTAAAGAGGGAATATAAATGTATAAATTCAAGGATTATGTGGAGAAAAATAAAGGTTGGATGTGAAAAGTGGGTTATAGTAAGTGTTTATGCACCTGGAGAAGAGAGAAGTGTAGATGAGAGATTTTGGGAAATGTTGAGCGAGTGTGGGGAGTTTTGAACCAAGTGAGAGAGTAATTATGGTTGGGGATCTTAATGCTAAAGTGGGTAAAAATGTTGTGGAGGGAGTAGTAGGTAAATTTGGGGTGCCAGGGGTAAATGTAAATGGGGACCCATTAATTGAGCTATGTGTAAAAAGAGGTTTAGTAATAAGTAATACATATCTTATGAAAAAGAGGATAAATAAATATACAAGGTATGATATAGCACGTAAGGAAAGTAGTTTGTTGGATTATGTATTGGTGGATAAAAGGTTGATGGGTAGGCTTCAGGATGTACATGTTTATAGAGGGGCAACGGATATATTTGGTTGTAGCTACAGTTAGTGTAACAGGTAGATGGGACAAAAAGAAAATGGCAACAGCAAGTAAGAGAGAGGTAAAAGTGTATAAACTAAGGGAGGAGGAAGTTAGGGTGAGATATAAGCAACTATTGAAAGAAAGGTGGGCTAATGCAAGTACAGTGGTACCTGGAGTTACGATGGTCCCCAAAATCGCCCTTTTATGTAAGTATATTTTTTTAAATGCTTTTGTAAGTATATTTTTGGGGGTGTAAAAGGACTAGTCTATTTTACATTATTCCTTATGAGGATAAATTCGTTTGGTAATGGCAACAGCATTTGGTAACAGCATTCTCGAACGAAAATATTGTAACTCGAGGTACCACTGTATGAGTAGTGGGGGTTGAAGAGAGTTGGGATAGTTTTAAAATGCAGTATTAGAATGTGGGGCAGAAGTTTGTGGCTATAGGAGGGTGGGTGCAGGAGGAAAGAGTGAGTGGTGGAATGAAGAAGTAAAGGGTGTGATAAAGGAGAAAAGGTAGCTTATGAGAGGTTTTTACAAAACAGAAGTGTAAATAGAAGAGCAGAGTATATGGAGAGTAAAAGAAAGGTGAAGAGAGTGGTGAGTGTGTGCAAAAGAAGAGCAGATGAAAGAATGGGAGGCGATCTGTAAAGAAATTTTGCTGAAAACAATTAAAAATTTTGGAGTGAGATAAACAAGGTAAGAAAGCCTAGGGAACGAATGGATTTGTCAGTTAAAAACAGAGTAGGGAGTTAGTAGATGGGGAGCTGGAGGTATTGGGTAGACGACGGGAATATTTTGAGGAACTTTTAAACGTCGATGAAAATAGAGAGGCGGTAATTTCATGTACTGGCCAGGGAGGTACAACATCGTTTAGGAGTGAAGAAGAGCAGGATGTGAGTGTGGGGGAAGTGCATGAGGCATTACGTAGAATGAAAGGGGGTAAAGCAGCTGGAACTGACGGGATCATGACAGAAATGTTAAAAGCAGGGGGGGGATAGTGCTGGAGTGGTTGGTATTTTTGTTTAATAAATGTATGAAAGAGGGGAAGGTACCTAGGGATTGGCAGAGAGCATGTATAGTTCCTTTATATAAAGGAAGGGATAAAAGAGAGTAAAATTATAGGGGAATAAGTTTACAGAGTATACCAGGTAAAGTGTATGGCAGGGTTATTATTGAAAGAATTAGAGGTAAGACAGAGAGTAGGATTGCAGATGAGCAAGGAGGCTTTAGAGTGGGTAGGGATGTGTAGATCTAAGTGTTTACAGTGAAGCATGTATGTAAACAGTATTTAGATAAAGGTAGAGAAGTTTTCATTGCATTTATGGATTTAGAAAAGGCATATGACAGAGTGGATAGGGGAGCAATGTGGCAAATGTTGCAAGTGTATGGAATAGGTAGTAAGTTACTGAAGGCTGTAAAAAGTTTTTATGAGGATAGTGAGGCTCAGGTTAGGTGTGTAGGAGAGAGGGAGATTACTTCCCGGTGAAAGTAGGTCTTAGACAGGGATGTGTAATGTCACCATGGTTAATATATTTATAGATGGGGTTGTAAAAGAAGTAAATGCTAGGGTGTTGGGGAGAGGGGTGGGATTAAATTATGGGGAATTAAATGCAAAATGGGAGATGACACAGTTACTTTTTGCTGATGATACTGTGCTTATGGGAGATTCTAAAGAAAAGTTGCAAAGGTTAGTGGACGAGTTTGGGAGTGTGTAAAGGTAGAAAGTTGAAAGTGAACAGAGATAAGAGTAAGGTGATGAGGGTATCAAACAATTTAAATAAAAAAAAATTGGATATCACATTGGAGAGAGGGATTATGGAAGAAGTAAATGTTTTCAGATATTTGGGAGTTGACGTGTTAGCGGATGGGTTTATGAAGGATGAGGTTAACCATAGAATTGATGAAGGAAAAAAGGCGAGTGGTGCTGAGGTATCTGTGGAGACAAAAAGTTATCCATGGAGGCAAAGAAGGAATGTATGAAAGCATAGTGGAACCAACACTCTTATATGGGTGTGAAGCATGGGTTGCAAATGCTGCAGCAAGGAGGAGGCTGGAGGCAGTGGAGATGTCCTGTCTAAGGGCAATGTGTGGTGTAAATATTATGCAGAAAATTCAGAATGTGGAAATTAGGAGGTGTGGAGTTACTAAAAGTATTTGTCAGAGGGCTGAAGAGGGGTTGTTGAGGTGGTTTGGTCATTTAGAGAGAATGGATCAGAGTAGAATGACTTGAAGAGCGTATAAATCTGTAAGGGAAGGAAGGCAGGGTAGGGTAGGGTCGTCCTAGAAAAGGTTGGAGGGAGGGGTAAAGGAGGTTTTGGGCAAGGGGCTTGGACTTCCAGCAAGCATGTGTGACGTGTTAGATAGGAGTGAATGGAGATGAATGGTATTTGGGACATGATCTGTTGTTGTGTGAGCAGGGTAACATTTTGTGAAGGGATTCAGGGAAACCAGTTAACCCTTAAACTGTCCACACGTAGATCTACGTTCACTCGCGCACTGCTCCGAATATTTTGAAAAAAAATCGGTTTTTTTTAAAAATGAAGAGCGCATTTTTATAAACAGGATAGGCTAAAAAAATTTTTAGGGCCAGTACTTACCGAGATATAAGCCCTACAAGTTGGTGCTGGATGCTCACCTGACGGCAACAACAAGTCCTGCTGCTTGCAGAAGTAATGCCGATATACTTTTTTCTAGTTTTTATTTTATTTTTATATACAATTTTTATGTTCTGGTAATTACAATTTATAATAGTTCTTGTGATTTCATAGCCAATCTTTGTTCTAACACTAATATTAGGTACTGAAATAGTACTCAAATAGTCACAATGACACCAACAGGTGAACAATTTCACCTGCCTTGGTCATTTACTATTGTCTATAAATATATACAAAGTATTTATAGGTCCCAGCAATGTTTTAGACATCCTGGAGTATATATGAAACTCCTTGAAGAATGGTGTTATGACAATTGTCAGATAACTACTGATAAGACAGTGACATTGATGAATGAATGTGTGCCAGGAACCCTTGCTTTGTTTTCACTGTCTGTATCTGTCTATCATTATCTGTCTATCTATCTATCTGTCTATCTATCTGTCTGTCTATCTATCTGTTTGTCTATCTATCTGTCTATCTGTTTATCTATCTGTCTATCTATGTTTCTATCTATCTGTCTAGCTCGGCTTATGTCTTTGTTTGCCTGCCTATGTGTGCCTGGAGTATAATATGAAACTCCTTGACTAATGGTGTTATGACAAGTGTCAGATAACACTGACAGCCCAATGACATTGATGAATGAATGTGAGCAGGGAACCCTCGCTTTGTTTTCACTATCTGTCTATCTATCTGTCCATCTGTCTATCTGTCTGTGTCTCTGTCTAGCTCTGCTTATCTGTCTTTCTGTCTGCCTGTGTGTGCCTGGAGTATATGAAACTCCTTGAAGAATGGTGTTATGACAAGTGTCAGATAACACTGACAGCCCAATGACATTGATGAATGGGAGCAGGAACCCTCTCCTTGTTTCACTGTCTATTGTCTGTCGTCAGCTCTGCTTATCTGTCTTTCCGTCTGCCTGTGTGTGATCTTCCGTCTGCCTGTGTGTGTGTGTCTTTCCGTCTGCTTGTTCAGTCTGAGTCGGCTCGTGCCAATGGTATTATACGCGATGCAGAAGTGACAATGTGACAATGCGTATTACTTGCCAGTCATGTGTATTATGTCTATATATACAAGATTGTATAGACTTGCCGGATTTTTCAGGTTATCCTAAATAATTTACACTATGTATAATAACTGTACTTTGGTACATGTGAGAGAGATATTACAGATATTATAGATAACGACAGGATTAGACAGATATAACAGAGATATAGACAGATAACAGAGATATAGACAGATATAGACAGATATAGACAGAATAGAGAGTATAGACAGATATAGACAGAGATATAGACAGATATGACAGAGATATAGACAGATATAGACAGAGACAGCCAAAGCCAGCCTGCCGAATATATAAGAACGTAAAAAGAAGGAACACTGCTGAAGGCCTACTGGCCCATGCAAGGCAAGTCCATGTCACCCCCAGCTTAGACCAATGACCCACCTAGTCAGGTCACATCCTCTGAAGGAAGGAGCACAGCATCAGACCACAAGCTAGTCAGGTCCAACTCACACCCACCCACAGCCACTCATGTATTTATCGAACCTATTTTTACTTTCCTCTTATAAGGGGAGTGTTAATGCGACATGACATCAGTGAATCCATGGTGTTTGCCACATTATTTGCTCCAGCTGGCACTCAATGAACTAGTGCTCCCACAAGGTACTAAGTGGTCCCAGATTTTTTAATACTGCGCACACTGAGGGCGCAGACCCATTCTTCTCATGTCTAGGCGACTCAGGCCAATTGCACTAAATTTGAAGGAATGAAAAATAAAACGATCTACGTTCGGAGCAGTACGCGTACAAACGTATATCTACGTTTGGACAGTTTAAGGGTTAATTGATTTAGTTGGACTTGAGTACTGGAAATGGGAAGTACAATGCCTGCACTTTAAAGGAGGGGTCTGGGATAGTGACAGCTGGGAGGGACTATTCTCAGCTGTCGTATCTGAGCGCCTCTGCAAAGACAGTGATTATGTACGAAGTGTGGTGAAAGTGTTGAATGATGATGAAAGTATTTTCTTTTGGGTCACCCTGCCTCGGTGGGAGACGGCCAACTTGTTGGAAAAAAAAATTAAATTCTTGGATCCTGGCTGTCACTCTGAGATTTGGCCTCTGGACCTCAAAGGTGATCAACTTCAGAACACCCATGACAACCTGATTCCTTCCCCTTCTGGACCCTCAAAGGTGATCAACTTCAGAACACCCGTGACTTAACCTGATTCCTTCCCTTCTATCTCCTCTGGGTTTTCTTTCTTTTCTTTTGCCTTGTATTTGTTCATTTTATTTTCATTTTTTCCCCGTCTGTGTTCTTGTCCTTACCCTTACCCTTACAGTGCTCCTTTCCTAGAATATGACTGACTCCACTACTACTACTACCTCCATTATTATCCCTACACCACTTTCTTGTGCCCTCCCTGTCTGCCGGCCTATAAATACATCTTCTACCTGTCCTGTGTTAGTGTGACTTTGTAAATGGTCCAAGTCGGACCGAAACGCGTCAGTAAGCTTCTCTCTTTTATATGTGCGGGTTGTGTGTGTAAAGCATCAACTAGTTATTACATGGGAAACAATTTGCTTCATTAAACTGACAAATTGAAATTTCACTTCCCTGATAATACAGGATAAAGAAAACCAAACCACGTTTTTGTTCTTTTAATTGGTACAGTGAAAAAGTACGATCCTAAATAAAAAGGAAAAGCAATTATGGCGACGTCAGTGGTACTAAAAGGTTACACAGAAAACACCTAAATTTTACAAATAAAATTGTAAATGTAACAACATAATATTGGAAAATGATGAATGTTCAATAGTGGTAAACAGTTAATTACCTTTATTCCTTCACTAGGTCCAGTTTGTAATTACTGTACTGAATGACCTTAACATCGTTGAATATAAATTATAATTCACAAAAAAAAATTGAAGTATCTGTTTTAAACAGGTGCCTTACTGAATGATTATCAATTTGTTAACAATATTTAAGCAAACAAATGCTGTATAGCATTTCTAAAACCTGCTTGACAAATTCTACAGTACGAAATTCAATAACAAATATTACATTACACGTAATGAAAGTGAATACCAAAACTTGTATTACGTTGTATCATATTCAGTAGTAGCCAATGTGTACTGGCAAAACTTCATGCCACAACTTCTAATTTATAAACCCCAGGTACATGGCAAATGATAAAATGAGAGATTAACGTGTAAACAAATCTATATTTTAATGTCTTACAAGGACGAAATATCTGCGCTCTTTTTATATGTATGTATATGCAGTATATGATTTGGATATAAAGACTAAAATATAAGCATGAAATGAAACTGCATTTTTAATGCCCTAAATGTTCTTGAAAGCTGAATAAGGCTACATACAAAATCTTTGGTAACTACAATATTAAGCTTCATGTTGAAAGTACAGGTAACAAGTTATGATCATTATACAGGTTGTATGACATGTAAAACCTTTGAAGTAGTTGTATAAATCAAATTCTAATATAAACTAACTACACACTTAACTCTTTATATACTGTATAACGCTACTTTGCCGTTTAAAAACAAGAATTCTCCTTCTCAAGGTCCTTGTCTAATTTAATTTCTTACAAAGTACAAATATAAAAAAAATGTTATGCAATCTTTGGGACACTTACGAATTCACTAACAATAAAACTATTAGTGTTTACATTACACGCAATGCTCAATAATTTACTTATTTATATACATCAAGACTTGCTGCTGTCTATCTTCAATCATGAATTCATATTTTGGGAAACATGCTGTATTTTCTTCTATCATTTCTCTTCACTTCTTCCACAGCTCAATCTTCATGACAGACTATGGAGAAAAATAAACAGTCACACTCTTTAAATAAAAATAAATTTATCCCTATTTAAAAAACTTTTATTTTTCCTGATCTCTTTCAGCCATAATTATTTATTTTATAATGTCAATACTGGACATTCTTCTAAAAAGCTCAAATCCTTAGCAATGCAAAATACATGATTTACAACTCTTAGCGCATCCAAGATGTACAAGATTTTAACATCAAAGAAGTTCTGATATTTAGCAAGGTGAAGAGGAAAAAGGTGTATTTTTCTATCCAGGAGGGCTTTGAGGCTTACAAAGAGTTTGACCCAAGGAATTGGAGCTATCCTCCATTCCCTTTATCAAACTTGATTACCCTCCAACCACCTTCAAATTTTCCATACATTGTATGACCCATACAGATTTAGTGCTTATTATAAATCATCTTAAACCAGTTTTCACTGAGGAGGGTGGTAAAAAAACAAAGTTTTTTTTTTTAAATTTAGTAATGCATACAGAAGGGGGTGGTTACTAGCCCCTTGCTCATGGCATTTTAGTCGACTCTTACGACACGCATGGCTTAGGGAGGAAGAATTCTGTTCAACTTCCCAATGGAGATAACAGAAATAAACAAGAACTAGGAAGAAAATAGAAGAAAACCAAGAGGGTGTGATATATATGCTTGTACATGTATGTGTAGTGGACCTAAGTGTAAATAGAAGTAGCAAGTTGTACCTGAAATCTTGCATGTTTATGAGACAGAAAAAAGACACCAGCAATCCTACCATCATGTAAAACAATTTCAGGTTTCGGTTTCACACTACTTGGAGGACAGTAGTACTTCCCTGGGTGTTGCTGTCTAACCTACTACCTAAAAAATCTTTAAAATCTTGTCATCCTAAACAGCATTATTATAATTATTATTATAATCAAATAGAAGCGCTAAACCACAGGGGTTATACAGCGCTGCAGGTTATTGTATAATGCAGGGAGATGGGTTGTAAGAGAAGATGGACATTGTAGGGTATGGAGTGCAAGATGACGGTGGATAGTGTAGGGAGGGGAGGGTAGCAAGAGATCGAGAAAAGAAGGGACTGAGGGAGGTGCTAGAGGTATAATCTTCAGAGTTTGTGTAGTAAGTCAGTTTCTGTCAAAAAGTCAATGAGAGAGTCAGGATTAAGGAGGGTCCATCTGCAAGAAGGGAAGGTAAAGAAAGGGGCCCCAGAGCGAAGCGTCAGGTAAATGCTGGTGCTCGTTGATAGAGTGGGCAGTCCAACAGGATATGTCGAACTGACACTGGAACCTGACAATGCTCACAGAGAGGGGCAGGGCCTCCCATGAGATACCCGTGAGAAGACGAGTGTGGCCGCGAAGACGGGAGAGTAGTCTCCCAACCCGACATTGGTGACAAGAAGGCCAGAAACCTATAACCGGTTTAATAGAATGAAGTTTGTTATTCAGCAGGTCAGACCAGCGTTGTTGCCAACGGGTGCGAAGGTGGGTAAATGACCGCAAAAAAGTCCGTGAAAGGAACACCCCTATATGAAACTGGAAGGTCATGTATGCTTTACCGCGCAGATGTCTGCCTGTTCATTGCCCTGTACGCAACAGACCAGGGACCAACAAAAACAATATCTTTATGCTTGCTAAAGATACGGCAACCAAAGGTGGATACGAAGAATAGGGGGTGAGGTGTATCAATTTACGGATAGCCTGTAAAGCACTAAGGGAGTCTGAAAAACCACAAATGGTGACTCAGGCATAGATGCAAGGATAAGTGCCACAAGAATGGCATACAACAGCTGTAAATATGCTAGCCGAGGGAATAGATGCCCCCCGAAACGCTGTCCCCAAACACTGCTGCAAATCCGATGCCGTCAGATGACTTTGAACCATCGGTGTATACTGCGATGGCATGGGAATGAGAACGGGGAAATGGTCTAGAAAGAAAGAGCGAGAAGCCGCCGTAGGTAGTTGGGCTTTAGTGCAAGGTAGAGGAATAGAACAGACACGGAAGCAGGAACTTCCCAAGGGGGAAGGGGAAAGGGGGATGCAATGAACATATAGAGGTGGGAGCTGAAGGAAAGACAGGAGTAAATGTAGACGAAGAGAAAGGGACAAGTAAGCAGGGGGGACGAACAAATAAAGAGCCCTACTAACATGTCAATGTTGCAGTTTTATAACTGTAGTGTAAAGCACCCCTGGCAAGACAGTGATGGAGTGAATGATGATGAAAGTTTTTCTTTTTCGGCCACCCTGCCTTGGTGGGAATCGGGCCCATGTGTTAATAAAAAAAAAAAAAAACACACCCCTCTGGATTTTCTATTTTCTTACTAGTTTTTTTTTTATTTCCTCTTATCTCCATGGGGAAGTTTAACAGAATTCTTCCCCAAAGTTAAATGTCCACGTAGATAAAGTTTTCTCCGAGGGAGTATTTTGAGAAAAAAAAAATTGTTCTTTTTTTTTAAAATGAAGAGTGCATTTTTTTTGTCACCCCTTTTGTAAATAAAAATGAGTGCACAGACCCATTCTCTAATCTCTATGCAACTCAGGCTTATCGGGGCAAGGTTGCATTTGAAAAAAATCATTTAGTCAGCTGCAAAAGGGCGTTATCTCGTGGGAAATTTAAGGGTTAAGTGTGTCAAAAGAGTCAAAAAAAAAGCCGGGGGGAAAGGGGGTTGGGAAACCCCCCTTTTCCTGTAAATTACAAAATTAAAAAAAAAAACTTGTTTTTTTTTTTTGGGGCCCCCCTCCCCGGTGGAGGGGGCCCCAGGTTGAAAAAAAAAGCAAAATTTTTTTAAGAATTTACTAATTATACGGGGAAAACAAAGTGAAATTACATTGGTTAACGGTTATCACTACTTACTGGCAGATTTTGGTTATGTGATGCAATGAAATTTTTTTTTCCCCTTTTTCCCCCTCCCGCCCCCTTCCTTTTACCTTTCCCCTTCGGCTACTGGCGGGGAAACTACTGGAGCAGGTTCATCCTTCTCACCTGCCCCCTTTTTTCTTCTACAGCTTTCGTTTCTTTTTTGTAGTTTCAATTTTTTCCCTTTTTTTGGGTTTTACTTTAAGGTGTTAAAGCTTTCTCAACTTTTTTTCTTCCTCAGTTTCCATTTTTTTTTAAACCCTTTTTCCCCTTTTTTTTATTTCAACAGCATCTTCAAGCACTGGTAATACATCACTATAAACAAAGAGAACAATTTTTTTTGTGTTACTAAATAGCCTAACAGGGTTTATAAAAAAAAAAAATGCACTGACAATGATGCTAAAACTCATCACCCTTTCATTAGGATATTATCTAACAAGATAGACTAGGCATGGACCTATTTAAAATAAGAAAACTAAGGAAACAATAGATATAAAATCATATAACAAAAAGCATTTAATTATTTCTTGAGTTTTTTTTAAAATAGACTCACAACTGGCCCTGCCCGGGGGGGCATGATTAAGAATTGTCACATCTATTTGAATATCATTAGGAGTTTAAATGTTTTGTTCACCCATTCTACTGTGAATACAGTAGGACCCCCCTATCAGTGGGAATACGTTCCAAGGACCTGCTGCGGATACTGAAACTGCGGATGGTAGCAAACCCTATAAATGTCCTTTTTTACCTATTATAAAGTTTAGTTGATAAATTACGCAAATAAGTGGAGAATTATCATTTTTTTTTTTTATAGGAAAACACCCAGCTTCTCTTTTTCTTTGAAGAACTTCCACCATCCTCTCTTGCACTTTGATGCCATTTTTAAAAAAGGGGGTTTTTTTTAGGCCATGGTAAACTGTGCAAAACCTAATTTTAAAAAAGTTTGGGGATAATTTCTACCAATGCCATATGTTTTTTTTGCATCCTTGGTAAATTGCAAGTCCTTATCTATTCATCTATTTCTTTAAAAAATTTTTAATGCTGTAATATCCCTGTTGTTCTTGGATTGTGACATAAAAAACCAGTTATTGCATTCTTTTTTTTTTTTTTTTTAAATTTTATTCCCCCCTTTTTAAAGTCTTACTAACAAGGGTTCCATACCCGGGGTTCCATACATGGCAAAAAATGTTTTTTAATGACTAATCTAGATTCCCAAATTTAAAATTTGCAAGTTAGTCTTGCTGCTAATGTTATATTGACACACTTCAAGGACCAGATTTAAAAAAGGCTAATGCA
>WNWK01024233.1:0-30016 GCA_009830355.1 Cherax destructor
TATTATTTCAATACAATATATTGTGGGAAATAATAATAATAATAATAATAATAATTGCTGTGGGGCTCTAAATGTCAGCTCCAAATACTGATAACATTTAAAGTGCTCCAGATCAATTATTATAAATTATTAATTTAAAAACAATAAATGCTATTTTTGCATTTGTTTTCGACAAGTGATTTGGCATGTTTTGTTTAAACATCTTTATGGTTTGGGTTTCCCTCTCTTACCCCTCATATAATTTGATATATTCATTTCCTTTTTCTTGTATTTTATTTTCTGATAGTTATTTGGAAAAAAATGTAATAGAAACCTTTATTACTAATATAAGTGTAATTACACAACATTTTATTAGCGCTAAGGCTAACATCCACCACCTATGACGACTCACCAGACACTGACTTACTGCTAGCCTCTCCCCCTACAATGCTCCTCCCACTTCGTAACAATGTTAGATGGTGAATTTAATGTATTTTTGTAAGCAACTCGTTGTATGTGTTTTTTTATTTTTTTATTGTTTTTCTGTAATTATGAGTTATGCAAATTAAAATAAAGTTATGAAGTTGGAGTTTCATTTTTGTTCTAATGTATACATATTTAATTCAACATTTGGCATCATTACAAAGTGGGCGGAGCTACAGCAGAGGGGAAGAAGCAGTGTCAGTAACTTGTTCCCCATGACACTTCACAACACTATAAAATAAGTATTGTATAATTATACTATTACAGGCCCCCCTCCAAGCCAGCTCATGTCAAAATAACATGTATATAGTACATTATTTTCGATGTTTATATATGGTTTATGATTGTTCATGGTTCAATGGGTTTAAAAGGAAAGCAGTATTATTATATTTCCCTACAATATATTGGGGCACCAAACATTGCGTTTTCAACATTCACGAGGCTCTTGATCCCAACCCTCGCGAATGTTGGGGGATACCTATACAGTAAAACCCAAAAAAATAATCACACCATGAAACTCTGTGTAGCTTGCAACCGGGGCAATAAACGGGCTTCTGCATGGATTACGTGCAACTTCTGTGGGAAATGGGCCCTGCTCTTTGCAGATGTTCACGAATTACCTACAAGAATATTAAACCAGGGAAGTGTTTCTGGGTATACCCAAATGAAACTAACTGGAAAAAAATCACATTGGTATTAAAGACGGAAACATAAAACGGCCTTCATAGAAAACCTGACAGCATTCTATAACAGATGGGAAAATAAAAGTACTGGGCCAGATGGTGCTATCGCCCCTGGTGCAGATGCTGTCCTGGTAGACAGTAACACAAATTTCAAGAGATACCAATTTCAAAATAGGGTCCAGAATAAACAAGGCAGACATTCCTGGTAATAAAATAAAATTTTCTCTATTCATTAGTTATGTCTCCAGGCCCCTCTTATATTATGCTTGCTTTCCATTTTGTTTTTTTTATTCACACAAAATAGAAGATTTACTGTTATTCAGACTACTGCATTATTATAATAATTGTATAAATAATGTCAATCCATTCATGACCGCATATTAGACTGGCCAGTTGGACACATATTGGATGGTGACGTCATTTGTTTACTCCTAAATATCGGCAAAAATTGAACATTTACGCTACTTTGAGCTCAATTTCAAGGTACTTTCCATCCTGAAACTAATCAAAATCATCTCTATTTCTGTAGTATATCTTCCTTTCTATCAAATGATACCAAAAACCGAGAATACAACTATAAAAACCGTACGAAAATACACAGCAAAGTCGCTGTTTTACACCAAAAACACAGCTGCAGTTTTTTTTCTTATGCACTGTATGCTGCAAGATTTTTTTTATATAGTGCACACTCACCACAGAGACCTGTTCTCTCATATGTAGGCCCAAATTTACTACTCACAGTTTATCTGAGAGAGCTGAGCTCATGGCATCATACTACAGGACCGACAGTGGCTCAAAGCTACCTTATCTTTTATGGACAATGTACGGTGTTTGCGGTTTACACAACAAGAAGCATTTCCGTTATTCAATGGAACCATGGCTAGGGCTAAAAGTGAGCAGATTATAACAATAAATTGAGAAAAACAAATTGGAATGACTTATGCAGCAAGTAGCGCCACCAAACAGTAGTGGCAGGTTGGTGCGGTGACCTCAGAAATTTTAAATTATGCTAGCCGAAATTAGTGCTGGATTACTGATGGAACCGGATTACTGATTGCGGATTAGTGATGGCCGACTTGTATTTTTATTTAACCTCTTCACTGTCGGGACCCCTGAAATTAAAAGTCCGATAATGAAATTAAATATTCCGATAATATCAGAGATTAAAAAAAAAATCTTCTGAAATGGTTGAGAATATTTAATTCCTGTTTTAAGCAATTCCAGTGCTTAAATTTGCAAAGTCTTAGCTATTTTGCCAGTATGCAAATTGGCCATTCAACTATGGAAACTACACTATAAAGTGCACAGAAGTTAGTAATTTAGCTAATTTCACTCAAAATTAAAAAAAAGCTCAAATTTAAAAACAAGTAAAAGATGATCACTATACATTCCAGGCACTAAAGTAACATTTTCTCTTTTCATTAATCATGTCCTCAGACCTCTCATGTATTACACTTGTCCTCTATTTTAAATTCATCATCACAAAAAAAAAAAAAAGATTTTCCATATTTCTTGGATAATAAAATATAACCAAGAATGATTGGTCATGGTTGAGGGTGTTCAGTTAATTCAAACAGACGAGGAAAATTGTCTAAAATTGAGTATTTCACTATTTTGAGCCTGATTTCAAGCTACTTCCTGTACTGAAGCCAACCATAATCATCTCTATTTCAATAACATGTCTTCCATTTTATCAAGTGATACCAAAAATAACAACGGTAACATCCTAAAAAAACACTTCAGTGTTGCAATTTTAAACCAAACACAAGGTCAGAGATTTGCTTTTCCCATTATGCACCATGTGGGGCAGGATTTTTATATATATATTGTGCACACACTGTACAGACCTATTCTGTCATGTCTAGGCTCACAGCTTATCTGGGGGAAGCTGAGCTTAAAACATAGCTGTATGTGATGAAGGTGGCATCAGCAGTATAGATCTACTTAAGAGACAGTGAAAGGGGTAAACCAGATTCTCAAAATTGAGACTATACATTCTTGTAACTTGGCCTTGATTTGACCTCAGTGTTAATGCATTGTCAAGTGGTGTTCCACATTGCACATTCAGTGTTCCACATTGCACAATTAATGTTCCACATTGCACACTTCCTTTACTTGCTGTCCTAGACTTTGACCTGATATAATAAGTTGATAAATGAACTACATGCAATGGAATTACAGTATTGACTGCAGATAATTTATGTCTTAATTTTTTTAGTTCAATATTTATTCTTGGTGATTCCTTTGCCTTTAGATGGAAGAATTTTTCAAATGTTTTAAAGTGCTACAAAATTTTGAAGGGGCATTTGAAACATTGTTTACATTTGATGAGGCTATAGCTTCCTGAAAGGTTACGTTATTAAGCTGTATCATTTACCATGAGATCATGCTTTTAAGAATGTTTTTTAGCTACACCTGTGTTTTCTTCCTCAGTATTGGCACAATTTCACCACGTCGAGAGAGCTCCTTGGAGAAAATGGGCTACTTAACTAAGCTTGGAGGAAACTTAAGACATGGAAAAAAGATACTTTGTTCTCAAGGATGGTACACTCACATATTGGAAAAGCCAGGTTAGTTGAGACTTAACCCATTAAGTACTAGACAGGATATTGTGCATGCTTGGTGATTACAGTGAGTTTTTTTTTTATGTAATCAATCATCTGACTGTTATACACTGCATTGTTTGGATTGTTTTGGTACTGGAATTTTCCTGTAGGTGATATACAGTACCTGCTTCTCAGTCATGTAAAATAACCCTAGTTGTAGCCACCTAAATGTTCTATAATAATAATAATAAGGATAATTTTATTTTAGCATAATACATGTTTGTACAAAGGAGTGTAACAATTGGGTAAACATGCCTAAAGCCCCTTTATATGCATAGCATTTCGGGCAAACTTAAGATTAATAAGGCAATAACAGTGATGTAATTGTATATATGTTCATCTGGTGAGTTACAATGAATACAAGAAAATTTAATATTCTATTAGTTCACTTTATATGGCTTTAATAAGTTAGGTAAAAAAGAATTACAGTTTTGTTATAGTACAGTGGACCCCAGTACGAGCATAATTCTTTCCCAAGCCTGCTCAAGTGCCATTCCGAACAAATTTACTCCTTAAGGAATAATGTCACGTAGGTTAGTCTATTTCAGACCCCAAAAATACACTTCCACAAGCACTTACAATATTATACTTACATAATTGTACGATTTCCAGGGTGCTCGTAACTCGGGGGTCCACTGTATATAAAAAATACAGTATTATAACTTAGCACAATTTAAAACAATGAAGTTGAAACAATTTTAAGTTTGAATCAAGTTTGAAGCACAGTATATTTTATTGAACATCTAACACATTTTACAATAAAGAGTTATGTATCTCACTATCTCAAAATTATATTCATACATAAACGAGTTCTCCATTTTACCTTTATTTAATTTTTGTGTGTTGTCACTAAATACAGTGGACCCTCGGTTAACGAATACCCCGGAAATCGTGCAATTATGTAACTATAATTTTGTAAGTTCTTGTGGACGTGTATTTTTGGGGGTCTGAAATAGACTAACCTACTTGAAATTTTTCCTTAAGGGAGTAAATTCGTTCGGTAATGGCACTTGAGCAGACTTCAGGAGTGAAGTTTTTACGAAACTCGGGGGTCCACTGTATTCATGAAGAATTTATCATTGTTTTGTGTTAAAGTTTAAACATTACACTGCATGACTAGCACAACTTTATATGCATACACTAAAAACTGTTATACAGTAGTCCCAAGCATCCATGGGTGATATGTTCTCTGACCTACAATGGATACCCAAAACTGCTGATAATAGCGAACCCTATGTATAAGTTGTTTTTCGTTTACATACATACCTATGATAAAGTTTAATTGATAAATTATGCCCACTAAGACATTACGATGTTGATGGTTGGGGATCATCGTTAGTTTGTTTCTCAACCTTTTGTATCAAATGGAGAATTAGCACTTTTTCACTGATGGGAAGCACTTCACTGCTTCTCTTAGGCTTTGAAGAACTACCATCATCACTACTTTTGTGCTCTGGTGACATTATTAAGCAAAATTCAGGGTTATTTTCACATCAACACTGCGATAACGCGACAATGAATGCGGACCTTTGAGAACACTAGAGGCTAACTGGATGCGAGTAAAGTGGGCCAGTGTGGGTACAAAGGACAAGAGAGATGAGCATGTACTGAGCACAACGGGGTGGGAAGGTTTCATCATGTTACTTAGAATGACACGCAATTTCAAATTTATTAATTGTCTATTTCTGGAATTTTCCATTTAATATTTTTGGGCCTCTGTAAACCATGGATAACTGAAACAGCAGAAATGAATATGCACATACGGGGGTTTTCTGTATTCACATTAAGGAAAATTTATTTTCCATCATACTTTATATTTTATTATGATTTTCATTAGTTTTACACACTTTAAACTCTAAAACAAATGCATTGTACCCAGATGACAAGCAACATGTTATACAGCCTCTCCTCACTTAACGATGCAGTGACGTTCCTAAGATCATGTCGGCAAACAAATTTGTTGCTAAGTGAGGATCATACTATAATGGTGATGGGTTTGTGTCAACCATCTTTGATATTGTTTTAATGTCACCTCTGCACTATTTATAACATTTCTGGTATATTTTTAAATGTTTATACAGTAATGTACTGTATATTGTAATAATCAGAATAGAGGAAATCAGCTCTAATATGTATTATTTAGATATGCATACTGGTCTGAGAGCCCGTCGTAAGTCTGAGTCGTCGGTAAACTAGTACGTCGCTAAGTGAGGGGAGGCTGTATTACATACTTTGTAAAGCTAGATACAGTGGACCCCCGAGTTACGAGCATAATTCATTCCAGAAGCCTGCTCAAGTGCCATTACCGAACAAATTTTCTCCCTTAAGGAATAATGTCAAGTAGGTTAGTCCATTTCAGACCCCCAAAAATACACTTACAAAAGCACTTACAATATTACACTTACATAAATTATAGGGGAATAAGTCTGTTGAGTGTACCTGGTAAAGTGTATGGTAGAGTTATTATTGAAAGAATTAAGAGTAAAACAGAAAGCAGGATAGCAGATGAACAAGGGGGCTTTAGGAAAGGTAGGGGGTGTGTAGACCAAGTGTTTACAGTGAAACATATAGGTGAACAGTATTTGGATAAGGGTAAAGATGTTTTGTGGCATTTATGGATTTGGAAAAGGCGTATGATAGGGTAGATAGGGGGCAATGTGGCAGATGTTGCAGGTGTATGGAATAGGAGGAAGGTTACTGAAAGCAGTGAAGAGTTTTTATGAGGATAGTGAGGCTCAGGTTAGAGTGTGTAGGAGGGAAGGGGACTATTTCCCAGTAAAAGTGGGCCTTAGACAAGGATGTGTGATGTCACCGTGGTTGTTCAATATATTTATAGATGGGGTTGTAAGAGAAGTGAATGCGAGGGTCTTAGCAAGAGGTGTTGGGCTAAAAGATAAAGAAGCAAATACAAAGTGGGAGTTGTCACAGTTGCTTTTGCTGATGACACTGTGCTTTTGGGAGATTCTGAAGAGAAGCTGCAGAGGTTGGTGGATGAATTTGGTAGGGTGTGTAAAAGAAGAAAATTGAAAGTGAATATAGGAAAGAGTAAGGTGATGAGGATAACAAAAAGAATAGGTGACGAAGATTGGATATCAGATTGGAGGGAGAGAGTATGGAGGAGGTGAATGTATTCAGATATTTGGGAGTGGACATGTCGGCGGATGGGTCTATGAAGGATGAGGTGAATCATAGAATTGATGAGGGAAAGGGTGAGTGGAGCACTTCGGAGTCTGTGGAGACAAAGAACCTTGTCCATGGAAGTAAAGAGGGAATGTATGAGAGTATAGTTATACCAACGCTCTTATATGGGTGTGAAGCATGGGTGATGAATGTTGCAACGAGGAGAAGGCTGGAGGCAGTGGAGATGTCATGTCTGAGGTCAATGTGTGGTGTGAATATAATGCAGAGAATTCGGAGTTTGGAAATTAGGAGGAGTGCGGGATTACCAAAACGATTGTCCAGAGAGCTGAGGAGGGGTTGTTGAGGTGGTTTGGACATGTAGAGAGAATGGAACGAGACAGAGTGACTTCGAGTGTATAAATCTGTAGTGGAGGGAAGGCGGGGTAGGGGTCGGCCTAGGAAAGGTTGGAGGGAGGGGTAAAGGAAGTTTTGTGTGCGAGGGCTTGGACTTCCAGCAAGCATGTGTGAGCGTATTTGATAGGAGTGAATGGAGGCATATGGTTTTAATACTTGACGTGCTGTTGGAGTGTGAGCAAAGTAACATTTATGAAGGGATTCAGGAAACCGGCAGGCCGGACTTGAGTTCTGGAGATGGGAAGTACAGTGCCGGCACTCTGAAGGAGGGGTGTTAATGTTGCAGTTTTATAACTGTAGTGTAAAGCACCCTTCTGGCAAGACAGTGATGGAGTGAATGATGATGAAAGTTTTCTTTTCGGGCCACCCTGCCTTGGTGGGAATCGGCCGATGTGTTAATAAAAAATTAATAAAAAAAATTGTACGATTTCCGAGGTGCTTGTAACTCGGGGGTCCACTGTACTAGTACAGTGGTCCCTCGGTTTTCATTCATCTCCAAACTCGAACATTTATGTAAGTGTATTTTCGTAAGTGCTTTTGCAAGTGTATTTTTGGGGGTCTGAAATAGACTAACCTACGTGACATTATTTCTTAAGGAAGTAAATTCGTTCTGTAATGGCACTTGAGCAGCATTCTGGAAAGAATTTTCGGCGAAAACCGAGGGTCCACTGTATCATGATCTTCTGAGCCAGTCATCAGTTTTAGAATGGTAATTTTAGTTTAACTATGTCTCATCACTATCACTACTTTTATAATTCAAGTTTATGCCAGTGGATGTTTTACTCATAAATTACTTTCATTACATTTGCAGTGGGTTTTCACAAAGTGCAGGAGACACTTTATATTAGACATGGCTCAATATCATAGGAAGACTTTCTCATTGATGGCCCCCTTAACCCTTCAACTGTCGGAGACCCCTTTCTGAAACTGTCATTCTATGTCGGGAAATATTCGAAAAAAAAAAAAAAAAAAAATTCTTATCAAAATGTTAAGATTATTTTTCTGATTGTTCTTATCCTAAAAATAGATTTTTGCCATCAATACTTACCGAGATATGGAGGTGTAAAGTTGGCAGAAAATGAGCCACGTATGGCAATAGCGGCGAATGCCACTCACTCGGTAAACATTTGTTTACTTCCATTCGTTGATTTCTTGTTTTTTTCACTATTTTCTTTTTTTACGTAACTTATGTGGCCTGTGAGACCAAGGTAAGGTGCAATGTATATATATACATTCGTTGTATGCAACACAATAATAGCATAAACATTAGTATCTTTATATTGTTTACAAAACTTGTTTACACAAACCAACAATACAAAAAAATATTTATTACTATTGTTCTATAATATATGTATACACAAATGTACAGTCACTGGACATGTTCATAGACGTTCTGCAGCTTGTGGAACTCTTTGAAACATGGTTCTATGCACAGTGGTGTTTTACATTCCTCACACATAAAACGACTGTCTCTGCATTTTTGTGGGTGTTTTTTTGTATATGCACAGACAAAACATCTCTTTTGAGCAGTTTTCTTCAAAGTAGTAGCAGGCAGTTGTGTTAGGTAGTTATCCTAGGTTGATGGTCGTCTGGGTCGTCATTCCTTCCTTCCTTCCTACATTCCTTCTTACCTACCTACCTTCCTTCCCTTCCTACCTACCTACCTACCTACCTACCTACCTACCTACCTACCTACCTACCTACCTACCTACCTACCTACCTACCTACCTACCTACCTTACTACCTTTCATCTCGTCCTTCCTTTCTTCCTTCTGGTTTCTATATATACACAGTCACTGGACACGTGCCTAGAACTGCTGGAAGCTGGTTGTTGTGTCTGGGTCATCATTCCGACATTCCTTCCTTCCTACATTCCTTCTAACCTTCCTTCCTACATTCCTTCCTTCCTTTCATCTCGTCCTTCCTTCCTTCCTTCTGGTTTCTATATATACACATATATAATCACTGGACACTTCATAGAATTGCTATTAGCTTCTGGAAGCTGGTTGTTGTTTCTGGGTCGTCATTCCTTCCTTCCTGCCTTCCTTCCTGCCTTCCTTCCTTCCTACCTTCCTTCCTTCCTGCCTTCCTTCCTGCCTTCCTTCCTACCTTCCTGCCTTCCTTCCTGCCTTCCTTCCTGCCTTCCTTCCTACCTTCCTACCTTCCAACCTTCCTTCCTACATTCCTTCCTTCCTACATTCCTACCTACCTACCTTCCTTCCTTTCATACCGTCCTTCCTTCTTTTCATCTCCTTCCTTCCTTCTGGTTTCTATATATACGCATATATAGTCACTGGACACTTCATAGAACTGATAATAGCTTCTGGAAGCTGGTTGTTGTGAGTGTGTGGACTTGTAAATATGCTGAGTCAGGGTGCGGCTGCTGTCAAAATGACCTATTATACCATCACTCACCACCCTCACTGCCTTATCAACACCCATGGGGTCCTATGCTCTTCTTCCCCACAGTCCTTCCTACCTACTTACGTACCTACTTACGTACCTACTTACGTACCTACTTATGTACCTACTTATGTACCTACTTACGTACCTACTTACGTACCTACTTACGTACCTACTTACGTACCTCTTGCTTACCTTATTGCTTACCTACTTGCTTACCTACTTGCTTACCTACTTACCTACCTACTTATCTACTTGCCTACCTACTTACTTGCCTACCTACTTACCTACCAACCTATTGCTATTGTTCTATGATATATATACATATATATAATGACTGGACACTCCATCAACTTCACTTAGCGCTTGAAGCTGTGTGTGGACATCTAAATTTGCTGAGTCAGGGTAAGGCAGCTGTCAAAATGACATATTATACCATTACTCACCACCCTCACTGCTGTCAACCTGTCAACACAAAAGGGGACCCATGTCTTCTCCCCCACAACCTCCTTCCTAGCTTCCTTTCTTCCTTCATTCCTTTCTTACTTATTTCCTTACTTCCTTCCTCTCATCTCTTCCTTCCTTCCTCTCATCTCTTCCTTCCTTCCTCTCATCTCTTCCTTCCTTCCTCTCATCTCTTCCTTCCTGCCTTCCTTTCTTCCTTCATTCATTCATTCCTTCCTTTTTTTCTTCCTTCCTTTCTTACTTCTTTTGTTCCTTCCTTCCTCTCATCTCTCCTTCCTTTCTTTCTTTCTTTCCTTCCTTCCTTTCCTCCTTCTTCTTTCCTTCCTTCCTCTCATCTCTTCTTTCCTTCCTTCCTTTCATCTCTTCTTTCCTTCCTTCCTTTCATCTCTTCTTTCCTTCCTTTCATCTCTTCTTTCCTTCCTTCCTTTCATCTCTTCTTTCCGTCCTTCCTTTCATCTCTTCTTTCCTTCCTTCCTCTCATCTCTTCCTTCCTTCCTTCTGGTATCCTGGGCATTGCTTTCGGTCACAAACTCCTCAAAACCATGAAATTCATCTTCAGAGACACTTCCATCTGTGTTAGAGCTATCACTTGGGAAGAGAAGAGTCCCAGATTCGCCGGGGAGTCAGATAATTCTTACCGCTAGGCATGCTGAACATGGACTACTGAAATGGCTTTCCCACAATGCACCACTGGCTGCCCGATTTTTTTTTATACTGCGCACACTGACCACACAGACCCATTCTCTTACATGTGAGCCTACCAGCTTTCTCCCACTTGATTTGAGGCCGCTAGAATTTAGGCGTATAAATACGTCCGAAACAGTCAAAGGGTTAAACATAATGAGAACAGTACCTACTGTAGTTCCCTGAATGATAAATGCATGGCAACATGTGCATTCACAATATATATTAGGCTACAAAACTGGTTTGAAAAAAACTTTTAGAGTATGTGGTAATCCAGTGTTGTTTTAATAATTTGTCTCCAATATGGACTACTACACACATACTACAGTATACTGCATTGTGCAATAATGGCATTGCACTTCAGGGGCTAAAATTATTATATAAACGCTGAGGAGATAACTTATGAATGAGATTTTAATTGTCTGAAGCATTTTAAGTGCCATTATGATAGAGAATTATCCTTAAGTATATACTATTTATTGCTTTTTACTTAGGCTTTTTCTGTCATGTTACCCAGATGTTTCATTAATTTTTAAAATCTGTTATGGCAAACATTTAACTGAAATGTTCAAGATGATAAAATGGAACTTTTTGTTTTCTCACAGCAATCACTCCACTTTTTAAATATTTTCACATAATTTTCCTTGCTATTTTTCTTTGACAGAGTGATATACATCGCAAACCAGCAGGGCAAATTACACTCAATGAAGTTTGTCGTGTCACCCGATCTGAAGGAGCTCACACCTTTGAGGTCAATACTGGCAAAAAAACATACTACCTCACTGCTGACAACACAGCTCTAGTAGAAGACTGGGTCAGAGTCCTACAGGTCAGTTAACATAGTGTTAGCATAGTGGGTTCTAAATGTTCATGTTTGTTACTCCTAAACTGTAAATGATGATAAAAGATGTACGTATGTATATGCACTAATCATGACCTTTATTAAGGAAATGTTTTGCCATAAGTGGCTTCTTCAGTCCTAATACAGAATACCTAGAACAATCAGAATATATAGTACAAGAGGTCAGGTAAGCATAGGCTAAAAATAGGGTTATGTATGATAGGCAACATACGTATTAGGTAATCATTAAAATGGGTCAGCCTAGGAAAGATTGGAGGCAGGGGGTAAAGGAAGTTTTGTGTTCAAAGGGCTTGGACTTCCAGCAAGCATGTGTGAGCGTGTTAGATAGTAGCGAATGGAGACAAATAGATTTTAGGATATGACGTGCTGTTGGAGTGTGAGCAAGGTAGCATTTATGAAGGGATTCAGGGAAACCGGCAGGCCGGACTTGATTCCTGGAGATGGGAAGTACAGTGCCGGCACTCTGAAGGAGGGGTGTTAATGTTGCAGTTTTATAACTGTAGTGTAAGCATGCCTCTGGCAAGGCAGTGATGGAGTGAATGATGAAAGTTTTTCTTTTTCGGGCCACCTTGCCTTGGTGGGAAACAGCCAATGTGTTAATAAATAAATAAATAATTCAAAGTAAACCGGTCCAGGTCTGGCCTGGCCTGGGTGGGCATGGACTGGGCTTCCTACTGCTTTAACAGCCAGAAAATCATTGAAATACTGAGACTAAAGGGACAGCATTCATAAGCACATTGTCTCCCTTCAACAGGCAGACTCAGAATAGTATCTCAAGCTTCTTGTGATCAACCTTCCTTAGTAAGTTCAATTGAATAAAATTCCAAAAATCACTTTTCAAAGTGCTGTGCTCTAAAAAAAAAAAAAAAAAAAAAAAAAACTACATAAAATAATCTAACAACTACACTACAGTGGACCCCCGGCTAACAAAAAAAAATCATTCCAGAAGCCTGCTCAAGTGCCATTACCGAACGAATTTACTTCCTTAAGAAATAATGTCACGTAGGTTAGTCTATTTCAGACCCCCAAAAATACACTTCCACAAGCACTTACAATATTATACTTACATAATTGTATGATTTCCGGGGTGTTCGTTAGCCGGGGGTCCACTGTATATATCATTTTCATTATGCAATATCTTACAAACGTTATTATCCTAGGTAGTGTACTTGCAGATCATGGGTGCTTGATTATGGTATGAAATAGCTAATTTACTCAGAGTATATAACCTACCATGTTCTATAAAAAATAAAAAACACTGTATCAGAGTACAGCATATGCTTAGCCCAGTATGTATGTGATTCATTTCTGAAGGCACCATAGCTGGGTCTCTTAGCTACATTTATAGCATACATGTACAATTATATATACTGTACCTGCTTGTTAACAGCAGCAATATTCAGTGATAAATGTAATCCCTGCCTCACCGGGGTAGATAAATGCTCACATAGCCACTGTTTCTCTAGACTTCTATTTCATTATAACTTATCAGTTACACACTAAAATAGCCCATGGTAGAATCTTTGTGAATATTTTTTTTTTCAATGTGTCGGCCGTCTCCCACAGAGGCAAGGTGTCCCAAAAAAGAAAGAAACACTTTCAGAATTATTCAACACTTTCACCATCATTCACACTTAATCACTGTCTTTGCAGAGGCGCCCAAATATGACAGTTTAGATGTTACTCCAAACAGCCAATATCCCAAACTCCTCCTTTAAAGTGCAGGCATTGTACTTCCCACCTCCAGGACTCAAGTCTGGCTAACTGGTTTCCCTGAATCCCTTCACAAAATATTACCCTTCTCACACTCTAACAGCTTGTCAGGTCCCAAAAACCATTCGTCTCCATTCACTCAGGTCTGTAATGCTCACAAATGCCTGCTGCATGTCCAGGCCTCTTGCACACAGAACCTCTTTTTCCCCTCCCTCCATCCTTTCCTAGGATGACCCCTACCCCTCTTCCCCTCCACTACAGATATATACACTCTCCAAGTCATCCTGTTTTGTTCCATCCTCTCTAAAAGCCCAAACCACTTCATCTCCCTCTTCAGCCCTCTGAATAATACTTTTGGTAACTCCACACCTCCTAATTTCCACACTACGAATTCTCTGCATAATATTTACACCACACATTGCCTTTAGACACACATCTCCACTGCCTCCAGCCTCCTCCTAGCTGCAACATTCATAACCCATGTTTTACACCCATATAAGAGTGTTGGTACCACTATACTCTCGTACATTCCCTTCTTTGCCTCCTTGGATAACGTTTTTTGTCTCCATAGATACCTCAATGCACCACTCGCCTTTTTTCCTTCATCAGTTCTATAGTTAACCTTGTACTTCATAAACCCACCTGCTGACAAATCTACTCCCAAATATCTGAACATATTCTCTTCTTCCATACTCACTCCCTCCCTCCAATGTGATATATATTTTTTCTATACCTAACTCGTTTGATACTCTTATCACCTTACTCTTATCTATGTTCACTTTCAACTTTCCTCCTTTACACACCCTCCCAAACTCATCCACTAACCTTTGCAACTTCTCTTTAGAATCTCCCAAAAGCACAGTATCATCAGCAAAAAGTAACTGTGTCAACTCCCATTTTGTATTTGATTCCCCAACACCCTAGCATTTATAAATTAGACACATATGCAACATTTGGGTATCTTTATTCCTCAATAAAGATACCCAAATGTTGCATATGTGTCTAATTTATAACTTGTCGGTTCTCTGAACCATTCATCTATACCCTAGCATTTACTTCTTTTACAACTCCATCTGTAAATATGTTAAACAACCATGGTGATGTTACACATCCCTGTCTAAGGCCTATTTTTACTGGAAAACAATCTCCCTCTCTCCTACACACACTAACCTGAGCCTCACTATCCTCATAAAAACTCTTTACAGCATTTAGTAACTTGCTACCTATTCCATACACTTGCAACATCTGCTACATTGCTCCCCTATCCACCCTATCATGTGCCTTTTCTAAATCTATAAATACAATGAAAACTTCTCTACCTTCATCTAAATATTGTTCACTTATATAATTCAATGTAAACACTTGATCTACACATCCCTATCCATTCTAAAGCCTCCTTGTTCATCTGCAATCCTGCTCTCTGTCTTACCTCTAATTCTTTCAATAATAATCCTACCATATACTATACCTGGTATACTCAGTAAACTTCTTCCCCTATAATTTTTACAATATCTTTTGTCCTCCCTTCCCTTTATATAAAGGAATTATACATGTTCTCAACCTTCCCCTCTTTCATACATTTATTAAACAAAAATACCAACCACTCCAAAACTATATCCCCCTGCGTTTAACATTTCTGTCATGATCCGATCAGTTCCAGCTGCTTTACCCCCTTTCATTCTACTTAATGCCTCACGCACCTCCCTCACACTCGCATCTGCGTCATCTTCACTCCTAAAAGATGTTATACCTCCCTGGCCAATGCATGAAATTACTGCCTCCCTCTCTTCAACATTTAAAACTTCCTCAAAATATTCCCTCAATCTTTCCAATATCTCCAACACCCTGTCTACTAACTCCCCTATTCAATTTTTAACTGTCAAATCAATTCGTTCCCTAGGCTTTCTTAATCTATTTATCTCGCTCCAATTTTTTTTTCGTATTCTCAGCAAAATTTGTTGACAGCAACTTCACACACTATCATTTGCTCGCCTTTTGCACTCCCTCACCACTCTTCACCTCTTTTTTTACTCTCCACATACTCCATCCTTCTTATATTACTTCTGCTCTGTAGAAACCTCTCATAAGCGATCTTTTTGTCTTTTGTCACACCCTATACCTCATCATTCCACCGACCACTCCTCTTTCCTCCTGCACCCACCCTCCTATAGACACAGACTTCTGCTCCGCATTCTAACACTGCCTTTTTAAAACTATCCCACCCCTCTTCAACCCCCACACTTCCTATACTCTCATTTTTTTGCCTTTCTTCTGATAGTTTCTTATATCTCACCCTAACTTCCTCCTCCCTTAGTTTATAAACTTTCACCTCTTTCTTAGTTGCTGTTGTTGTTTTCCTTTTGCTCCATCTACCTCTTACTCTAACTGTAGCTACAACTAAATATTGATCTGATATATCTGTTGCCCCTCTATAAACATGCACATCCTTAAGTCTACCCATCAACCTTTTATCCACCAATACATAATCTAACAGACTGCTTTCATTATGTGCTATATCATATCTTGTATATTTATTTATCCTCTTTTTCTTTAAATATGTATTACAGTGGTACCCCGGATTTCGTCAATAATTCGTTCCAGAAGGCTGTTCGACTGCCGTTATCGAACGAATTTGTTCCCATAAGGATGAATGTAAATTAGATTAGTCCGTTTCAGACCCCCAAAAATACACTTACAAAAGCACATACAAAAATACACTTACATAATTGTCCGAGTTGGGAGCTGTATGAAATCTGGGGTACCACTGTACAGTGGACCCCCGCCTAACGAGCAAAATTCATTCCAGAAGCCTGCTCAAGTGCCATTACGGAACAAATTTACTTCCTTAAGAAATAATGTCACGTAGGTTACTCTATTTCAGACCCCGAAAAATACACTTCCACAAGCACTTACAATATTATACTTACATAATTGTATGATTTCCGGGGTGCTCGTTAGGCGGGGGTCCACTGTACTTATTACCAAACCTCTTTCTATACATAGTTAAAAAAAAAAGCCCCCAATTTTCATTTTCCCTTGGCACCCAAAATTTATCTAATACTCCCTCTACAACAGTTTTACCCGCTTTAGCACTAGTTCCCCCACCACAAATACTCTCTCACTTGGTTCATAGCACCCCATGCACTCACTCAGCATCTCCCAAAGTCTCTCTCCTCTACATTTCTCTCCTCTCCAGGTGCATAAACACTTATTATAACCCACTTTTTGCATTCAACCCTTATTTTACTCCACATAATCCTTGAATTTATACATTTATATTCCCTTTTTTTCCTGCCATAACTGATCCTTCAACATTATTACTACTCCTTCCTTAGCTCTAACTCTATTAGAAACCCCTGACCTAATCCCATTTATTTCTCTACACTGAAACTCTCATACCCATTCAGCTTTGTTTCACTTAGAGCCAGGACATCCAGTTTTTTTTCATTCATAACATCCACGATCATCTCTTTCTTATCATCCACACACAGTAAAATAATGTACTATATACATGTTATTTTGACATGAGCTGGCTGTGGAGGGAGGCCTGTAATAGTATAATTATACAATAGGGTATTTTATAGTGTTGTGAAGTGTCATGGGGAATCAAGTTACTGACACTGCTTCTTCTCCCTCTGCTGTAGCTCCGCCCACTTTGTAATGATGCCAAATGTTGAATTAAATATGTATACATTAGAAAAAAAAAAACTCCAACTTCATAACTTTATTTTAATTTGCATAACTCATATATTACAGAAAAACAATAAAAAAGTAAAATACACATACAACGAGTTAAGCTTACAGAAAAATACATTAAATTCACCATCTAACATTGTTACGAAGTGGGAGGAGCTATTGTAGGGAGGAGAGGCTAGCAGTAAGTCAGTGTCTGGTGAGTCGTCATAGGTGGTGGATGTTAGCCTTAGCACTAACAAAATGTTGTGTAATTACACTTATATTAGTAATAAAGGTTATCTATCTATTACATTTATTCCAAATTGATATCAGAAACACGATAAATACCCTAGAACTGTAATAAAGATGCTGAAATGAATAATATATGCCATATTATATGAGGGGTAAGAGAGCATGCCTAAATCACTCTTGTCGTAAGAACAAATGCAAAAATAGCATTTATTGTTTTTAGAATAATAATAATTTATAATAATTGATCTGGAGCACTTTAAATGTTATCAGTATTTGGTAGCTGACATTTAGAGCACTCCACAGCAATTATTATTAATTATTATTATTATTTCCCTACAATATATTGTAAGGAAATAATAATTCAATTCAAATTCAAATTCTTTATTTCATGTAATACAAGGTGGGGGGTACTTATAGTTATACATTAAAGTTGATATTACAAGATGGCCAATAATATGCCTAGGTATGCCTAGGCTTTTCAGGCAGTCTTATGATAGGTCTTACTCAATAGCTATACAATGGATATACAGATTGTAAGGTTAGGTTAGGTTTACAAAATTTAGGTACTGGAATTTAAACATTGAGAATTTAACAATTAGTATAAAAAGTTAGCAATTAGTTTATATATTAATGATAAAGGTGATATATTGGCATAATATAGTTTCTATATTGGAGTATCTTAGGCAAACTTATGACTAGCTTAAGTATTATGGAGCAATAATTGTATTAGAATTTTGGTTAGAACTGTGCAAATTAAGGGGAATCACAGATATCAATAATTGTATTTTGCTGTGGTTAGTAATGTGCAAATTAAAGAGAATCACAGATATCAATAAGTGTATTTTGCTGTGGATATGTGCAAGATAAAGTAGTTTTCGTATGGTTAACTACAGGCGAGTGGGTGCGGGAGGGAAGAGGAGCGATTGGTGGAATGATGATGTAAAGAGAGTAGTAAGGGAGAAAAAGTTAGCATATGAGAGGTTTTTACAAAGTAGAAGTGATGCAAGGAGGGAAGAGTATATGGAGAGAAAAGAGAGGTTAAAGAGTGGTGAAGCAATGTAAAAGAGAGCAGATGAGAGAGTGGGTGAGATGTTATCAGCAAATTTTGTTGAAAATAAGAAAAAGTTTTGGAATGAGATTAATAAGTTGAGGAAGCCTAGAGAACAAATGGATTTGACAGTTAAAAATAGGAGAGGAGAGTTATTAAATGGAGAGTTAGAGGTATCGGGAAGATGGAGAGAATATTTTGAGGATTTGTTAAATGTTGATGAAGACAGGGAAGATGTGATTTCGTGTGTAGGGCAAGGAGGAATAACATCTTGTAGGAGTGTGGAAGAGCCAGTTGTGGGTGTAGGGAAGTTCGTGAGGCAGTGGGTAGAATGAAAGGGGGTAAGGCAGCTGGGATTGATGGGATAAAGATAGAAATGTTAAAAGCAGGTGGGGATATAATTTTGGAGTGGTTGGTGCTATTATTTAATAAATGTATGGAAGAGGGTAAGGTACCTAGGGATTGGCAGAGAGCGTGTATTGTTCCTTTGTATAAAGGCAAAGGGACAAAAGAGAGTGCAAAATTATAGGGGAATAAGTCTGTTGAGTGTACCTGGTAAAGTGTATGGTAGAGTTATTATTGAAAGAATTAAAGAGTAAAACAGAAAGCAGGATAGCAGATGAACAAGGGGCTTTAGGAAAGGTAGGGGTGTGTAGACCAAGTGTTTACAGTGAAACATATAGGTGAACAGTATTTGGATAAGGGTAAAGATGTTTTTGTGGCATTTATGGATTTGGAAAAGGCGTATGATAGGGTAGATAGGGGGCAATGTGGCAGATGTTGCAGGTGTATGGAATAGGAGGAAGGTTACTGAAAGCAGTGAAGAGTTTTTATGAGGATAGTGAGGCTCAGGTTAGAGTGTGTAGGAGGAAGGGGACTATTTCCCAGTAAAAGTGGGCCTTAGACAAGGATGTGTGATGTCACCGTGATTGTTCAATATATTTATAGATGGGGTTGTAAGAGAAGTGAATGCGAGGGTCTTGGCAAGAGGTGTTGGGCTAAAAGATAAAGAAGCAAATACAAAGTGGGAGTTGTCACAGTTGCTTTTTGCTGATGACACTGTGCTTTTGGGAGATTCTGAAGAGAAGCTGCAGAGGTTGGTGGATGAATTTGGTAGGGTGTGTAAAAGAAGAAAATTGAAAGTGAATATAGGAAAGAGTAAGGTGATGAGGATAACAAAAAGAATAGGTGACGAAAGATTGGATATCAGATTGGAGGGAGAGAGTATGGAGGAGGTGAATGTATTCAGATATTTGGGAGTGGACATGTCGGCGGATGGGTCTATGAAGGATGAGGTGAATCATAGAATTGATGAGGGGAAAAGGGTGAGTGGAGCACTTCGGAGTCTGTGGAGACAAAGAACCTTGTCCGTGGAAATAAAGAGGGGAATGTATGAGAGTATAGTTATACCAACGCTCTTATATGGGTGTGAAGCATGGGTGATGAATGTTGCAACGAGGAGAAGGCTGGAGGCAGTGGAGATGTCATGTCTGAGGTCAATGTGTGGTGTGAATATAATGCAGAGAATTCGGAGTTTGGAAATTAGGAGGAGGTGCGGGATTACCAAAACGATTGTCCAGAGAGCTGAGGAGGGGTTGTTGAGGTGGTTTGGACATGTAGAGAGAATGGAACGAGACAGAGTGACTTCGAGAGTGTATAAATCTGTAGTGGAGGGAAGGCGGGGTAGGGGTCGGCCTAGGAAAGGTTGGAGGGAGGGGGTAAAGGAAGTTTTGTGTGCGAGGTGCTTGGACTTCCAGCAAGCATGTGTGAGCGTATTTGATAGGAGTGAATGGAGGCATATGGTTTTTAATACTTGACGTGCTGTTGGAGTGTGAGCAAAGTAACATTTATGAAGGGATTCAGGGAAACCGGCAGGCCGGACTCGAGTTCTGGAGATGGGAAGTACAGTGCCGGCACTCTGAAGGAGGGGTGTTAATGTTGCAGTTTTATAACTGTAGTGTAAAGCACCCTTCTGGCAAGACAGTGATGGAGTGAATGATGATGAAAGTTTTTCTTTTTCGGGCCACCCTGCCTTGGTGGGAATCGGCTGATGTGTTAATAAAAAAAAATAAATAACTACCGGTTGGGTGCGTAAGTGAGATAAGATGTTTTTTAACGGTGCTTTTGAAAATGGAGGTTGTGTCTGCAGTTCTAGAGTTTTCAGGCAGGGAGTTCCAGATTTTAGGCCCTTTTATGCGCATTGAATTTTTGTATAGATTTAGTCGGACACGGGGAATGTCAAAGAGATGTTTATGTCTGGTATTATGTCTATGGGTCCTGTCACAACTGTCAAGAAAGTGTTTTAGCTCAGGGTTAAAGTTGGAATTAATAGTTCTATAAATGTAGATAGCAGAGTAGTAAGTATGGATGTTCTGGACAGTGAGTAGGTTTAGGTCTTTGAAGAGTGGGGGGGTGTGCTGCCTAGCGTTGGATTGTGTGATAATTCTTACTGCGGCTTTTTGTTGGGTTATTATTGGCTTTAGGTGGGTAATTGCTGTTGATCCCCATGCACAAATGGCATATGTGAGGTAGGGATAGATGAGTGAGTAGTATCGTGTGAGTAGGGCTGATTGTGGTACATAATACCGTATCTTTGAGAGGATCCCCACAGTTTTGGACACTTTCTTTGTTATGTGTTGGATATGGGTGCTGAATTTCAGGCTGCTGTCAAGGTGAAGGCCAGTAATAATAATAAATAATAATAATAATTAATAATAATTGCTGTGGAGTGCTCTAAATGTCAGCTACCAAATACTGATGACAATATATTGTAAGGAAATAATATTAATATTAATAATAATAATAATTATTATTATTTCCCTACAATATATTGTAGGGAAATAATAATAATAAATAATAATAATAATTAATAATAATTGATGTAGAGTGCTCTAAATGTCAGCTACCAAATACTGATGACATTTAAAGTGTTTCAGATCAATTATTATAAATTATTATTATTCTAAAAATAATAAATGCTATTTTTGCATTTGTTCTTATAACAAGAGTGATTTAGGCATGTTTACCCTGATGTAAACATCTTTTATGGTGGCGGTCTGCCTGCTCTCTTACCCCTCATATAATTTGGCATATATTATTCATTTCAGCATCTTTATTACAGTTCTAGGGTATTTATCATGTTTCTGATATCAATTTGGAATAAATGTAATAGATAGATAACCTTTATTTAGTACATTCATTACTTACTGCTTCCTTAACCTATTGAACCATGAACAATCATAAAACGCATGAAAACATAGTAAAATATTGTATTATATAGTACTACATACATGTTATACTGTAGTTTAATAACAAATAATGAACAAAGAAAACACTCAGTGAGTGGTGGGCGGGCTGGCTGCCTGGTCGGAAGGAAGGTAGTAGGGACGCTCGGGTGGCGGGAAACTTAAATATGATTTGGTGGGTGGGAATTTGGCGGCTGGGAATTTGGCGGCCGGGAATTCGCGAATGTGTGAAGCCCGTGAAAGTGGAAAACGTGAATGTTGAGGGATACCTGTAACAAGAACTATTAAGATGTGTTGTGGGGTTCTTTGCATAGATTTGGTAATATTAACAGATGATGAGCTTGGTTTTTGGTAGCGTTTAATGAGGCGTTGGATATATGGGAGCTGAGAGCCTATGCCTGTGTCCGCCTGTTATGCCTACCCGAATGGAACTGGCTGCTAGGCTCGCACGGCACTGGGGCATTCAAAAGGCAGGCCTATGATTGGCTAATGCCAGATCACATGGGTAGAGGTTGGTGATCACGAGAACAGCCGTGGTGCAGCCGTTAGAAATAAGAACCGTACAGCTCGGGCATGCTACGTATGGCGTCTCGACATACAACTATACAAACTAAGGACAACAGGCAACAACTCTCAGCTGATTCTATACAATGTCAAAGTACACAACAGTTGAACATTATACTTCACAAGGATGTTATCGTGACGGAATAATCTACATTACTATATGATGCATCATGATACATAGGAATTAACTAAATGAGCTCATTCAAGAAAATCATGATAAAAGAGATAAAAAAAATAATTTGTTCGATCGAACTGTCTTCATGTGATCTACGAATTCTGAGGAAATATATTTACAAGAAGGTAGTGATTAACAGACAAGGTAGATCTGGTGCACTCAAATCTATACTTTTAATTCTCAGAACTCGGAGAGAACGTGAACACAAAAAAAATTTGAGTAATACTAAGTAGATATTATAACACACAGTTAAACGCTTACTACATATTTATCTATACAGGTTATTTACATTTAACCCCAACTCTGCTAGGGTGAGATTGATATAGGCTGTATAATTATCATCTCTGGGTGGATCAAACTCTGTTACAATAGGTAACTCAACTTCTGATTGAGGAGGATCTACACTGGTATCCACAAATGATACTTGAGGATTTCTCAACACTTGTCGTGTACGTAGGGATTAACGACATTCAGGTTGATCTGACTGATCATTAGAGGTAGAGGGAACAGCAACAGGAGAAATATCAGATACTGTCTCACTTGTCTGATTGTCAGGGGTGTCAGGGACTTCGTCATCATCATCATCGCATACTAACTTCATATGATCTAAATGCGATTCTTTAAACTGACCCGTACTAATTTCTCTAACTTTATACTTGTTGCCATTAATATGTTCAACTACTCTATAAGGACCAACAAACTTTTGATCGAGTTTTGGCATTGCTGAAGTTTTGTTAAAGTTGAACAACATGACTCTGGACCCTACTTGAATTTTAGTCGGTTTGGCTCTAGTATTAGTTATTCTAGTAAATTCTGCTGTAGACTTATGAAGTGTTTCTCGAATTCGTCTGAAAACACTTTGAGCTTGACTGGTACGAACTGCTATGAAATCATCTGGATTGTAAGTCGGTTTCGGATTGGAATATAACAGCTCATAAGGCAGACGCTTATCGACACCGTACAGTGCAAAATGAGGGGTATCTCCTATAGAAGCGTTAAAAGCAGAATTTATTGCACATTGAACATCAGGAATGACTTCATCCCAGGTTACACTATTGGGATTGATGGTAGCTCTCAAAACGTCAAGGACTTTCTTATTAGTTCTTTCTGCTAACCCATTACTGGCAGGATGGTGCGGAACAATGGTTGATTTTGTAATCTTGTATAGTGTACACAAGTTTTCTAGGATCTCATTACAAAATTCACCTCCATTATCTGTTATGAGGGACTTAGGAGTGGTATGTCTGCAGATTATACGTTCCTTGAATGCTTTTGCTACTGTTTCGGCAGTCTTATCTGGGATAGGAACTAACTCACAATATCTGGTGAAATGATCGACCATCACACACAGATGTTTGTTTCCACTGAGGGAACATTGGAAGTTGGTCAACAGATCTAGTGCAACTCTTTCCCATGGCTCACTAGTGGTAGGAAAGATTTGGATAGGATTAGGACCAGTGACATTACCTTTATGTTTCATACAGACACTACATTTCTTAACATACTCAGTAATATCAGTGGACATACGAGGCCAAAAGTATTTCAATCTGGCTTGTTTCACAGAACGATCCATACCAGGATGTGCAACATCTGGTACATCGTGAACTAGCTGCAAGACTACTTTCACTAGTGACTGTGGAATTACTAACTGGTATACTCTTCTACTAGGATTACCCAGCTCGGTAGCACGATACAGTAATTCTTGGTTCATGACAAAGTCACTGATGGGTGCTGGTGGCTTCACAGAGAGAATAAGGTCTTCCTGGAGCAGGAATCGAATCACACCAGACCACATGGGGTTTGTTCTTTGAGCAGTCTTTACATCCTCAGCACTAAATGGAGGATCGGCAGTTACTACACTGACATGACGCGATAAAGCATCAGCAACTACATTGGATTTGCATAACTGTATAATTGCGTTCAGCCTTAGTAAGGACTCGGCTAGCAAATGCAACTAATTCTTAAACTAAGTTTTCTATATTCACTAAGAACTGGGAACACTTTCCTACTGAAGGAATGAACAGGCACAGTGGAGTGGAAGGACTCTCCCCGGGTGAAATAGATAACACTATGACATTAAATACTAGCAAGGGGGAAACGGATCTACTATCTCTTACTGCAGGTAATAATTACTCGACACACGACACTTTACTCTGCAAAGGACTTACTGTCAACTGGGATAATATCACTATCTGGAACACAACAACAACAGACACTCTAGTAAGCACTAGCTGCTACAGAGACGTCTTTCTGTAGGCGGCAAGTGACATCAAAAGATGGCATAACTCATTTCAAACAGTCTTTACTCAACAAGGCGTCCCCTGGAGAGGAACTACCACTTGAACAAGAGCCATCACAGGGATAGTACACTATCCTGTGTGCAATTATGACTGGATTCCAGACAGGAGTAACAGTTTTACTAGTTTCTTGACCGCTCGGCTACGTTAATACGTAATGCACAAAGCTATCAGGACTGAATAACAGCACTGTTATAACTCTCTGATACAAGCTGTGAGAACAAACACAATGCTCAAGAGCTAGATACTGTCTTTCAGTCGGTAAGGAACTATCAGGATCACGAAGGAAACTATATTGACTCTGTGGCTGGGTAGGTCTAGCATTCGGTAAGGGACTATCATGAATTTCAGCAAGGGCATTTGGAACATTAGGGGACTGAATGCCGTCATTAGCTACACTACTGTGAGGTAAGTGAGACATACTTGCAATGAAAATTACACAAAACTAAGTCAGGTAAAAATGAGAATGGCAAAATATTCGCAGTACACAATTAGTTAAAATGGAAATTAAACAAATTCATTGAATTAGATGCAGAAAAGGGGTTAAAACAACTAATGTACACTGCATAAGAAATGACAACTCACTCACTGAATTTTGACTGTAAAAATTTAAGGAATTACTTTACAAATTGCAATAAAAGGCAATATGAATACTTTATGGATTAACAGCAAAGTGATCTCTCTCTACTGGAATTTGAACAAAATTACTAGATGAGAAATAATAAATCAATGCAAAGTGGAATTACAATCAATAAATTGTATGTAACTGGAAAAATACTGGAAAACAAATTTTCTTAAGAGAAAATGACACTAGAATTTAATATGCATTGCTGGCAGAAAAAAATAACTATGATGCTGACAACTTGCATTGAATTATTAGCACTTGTCAGGATAACACTGAGTAAAATGGAATAAAGTGCACAATACTGTATGCAAAATAACAAGAACAAGTAATCACTACTGGAGAATAATTTTGAAGTGTAATCAATGTAATCAATGTAATCAATTGTGTTTGCATCAATTAAAAATCAATGTTGCACTGGGCACAAGTAGAATGAACACTTTAACTCTTAGTTCAATTAAGAAAACTAATGAAAATGAGTATAATGAATATTACTTTACTTTACATATGAGGGTTAAGAGTGAATTTGTTCAAGGAATATTGATAAGATCAACACAAAGACAATAATACACAAACTGAAATAAAGATAAAAACTTAGTTTTGCAGAAGAATACACAACACAATAAGATTCAGTCAGTGAATGTGATAGTTTATGCAATAAGATCTTGCATGTAAAAATATGTATAAAGAGATAGTTCTTGCTTCAAACAAAATATGTTCAATAAACAGGTTCTGCAAAATTAAAAAAAATGAGGCACAGGTTGACACAAAAATGTAAACTGTCTGTTGAACTAAAACATGTGAGATACTGGCACAAAAAATTAATGGGACACACTGAATGGCACACAGGAAAATGAAATATGCAACTAGGAACACTGGGGCATAAACAATAAGGAACTATGCACAGACACTGCATAAAAACACAAGGGAATGCACTGAGAGAAAATAAAAGACAGGGAATTAATAATGCACAACACTGAAATAATATCACAACACTGAAATAATATTGAGTTAATCAAATACTGCACTGATAAACTGGAAGGAAAACAATGTGATACTGCACACAAAAACAATAAAAATTGGCACACAAAAGTACTTACTGCAGGATCAGAAAATTACACAAAGAACATAGATAAAAATGAGACACGAAGCACATTGAATACTGGAAAAGTATTTGAAATAAATTTACACGAAACTGAAACACAAGTCTTTAAATGTCACTAAGAAAATTCACTGCTTAAATGTCTCACACACACTAATGTCTATAACAGAATAGTGTCTAATGATGAATGAACGGCGAATGTATGTAGAGGGAGAATAATTTTCTCTGGACACTAGCTGGTGGTGACTGCTGACGGTCTTGGAGAAAGCGCTTACACGATGAACTCACACAGCAAGCTTTTACGTTGGCACTCTGGGGTGAAGGAAGACACTCTCGACTTGCTATGTGAGCCGAAACAATGCTGCTGGTACCCAAGATAGGGTAGAAAATACCACAAAGTATTGACTGGTAGTGGGTAGCGTGAGCAGGTGGTATCTTTGTTTACACCAGCGTGGGTGGTGGGTGGCGCGCATGGATGACGTCACTGCTGCCTGACTCGCTGGCGGTGGGCGATGACGTCACGGCGTTCGGCCAGTACACTAATTCTCACGGCCTTGGAACCACTAACCCAGGTGGCTTTTTGCACAATAAGCCACAGGAATGGTGAATATCACTCTGACAAGCGTCCAACTTGTAGCACAGAGTGATTGGAGACAATACTTCAAGGAACTGGCTTGCTGAAGAAACGACTGGCTTACTTGTATGTCTGGCTTTCCTGAAGAAGCTGGCTTAGCTCTCTGGACTGGTGGACCTGAATGCTCTTACTTGCACACAGCAGTGAAGAATTAGGTGGATGGCAGGAGACACTGGATGACTGTAGGCTGGCTTAGGCTCTATCCCATAAACTGGCTTACTTGGTGGCTTAATTGCAAAACCCAGATCAACTCTTCGGAGGTTTACTTGCAATTAGAAGCCAGAAGACTGGAGACACTGCTTCAGAAGAGTCTTGGATGACGACACCGATGAGGGAAGTGAGGTAACGGTTGGTATGACACTGGTCCGGGAGACGCTGGAGGCACTGAACACCGGTTCTTCCTCTGCTTGTTAAATCTGCTCAGATTACACAAAATCTAGGCCCACAAGCTGCCACCATTTGTGTTGTGGGGTTCTTTGCATAGATTTGGTAATATTAACAGACGATGAGCTTGGTTTTTGGTAGCGTTTAATGAGGCGTTGGATATATGGGAGCTGAGAGCCTATGCCTGTGTCCGCCTGCTATGCCTACCCGAATGGAACTGGCTGCTAGGCTCGCATGGCACTGGGGCATTCAAAAGGCAGGCCTATGATTGGCTAATGCCAGATCACATGGGTAGAGGTTGGTGATCACGAGAACAGCCGTGGTGCAGCCGTTAGAAATACGAACCGTACAAAGAAAAACAAAGAAAACTTGTGTGAGTGTGTATACATAAATGTGCACATTCATGTGTAGTGTGACCTAATTGTAAGTAAAAGTAGGAAGATATACCTGTTATCTTGTGTGTTTATGAGACAGAAAAAAAGACATCAGCACTCCTACCATCATGTAAAACAAATAAAGTGGTCCCCCGCCTAACGAGCACCCCGGAAATCGTACAATTATGTAAGTATAATATTATAAGTGCTTGTGGAAGTGTATTTTTGGGGGTCTGAAATAGACTAACCTACATGACATTATTTCTTAAGGAAGTAAATTCGTTCGGTAATGGCACTTGAGCAGGCTTCTGGAATGAATTTTGCTCGTTAGGTGGGGGACCACTGTACAAGTTTCTGTCTTATACTCGTTTGGCAGGACAGTATTACCTCTCTGGGTGGTTGCTGCCTACCATCCTACTACTATTACCAACCCAATTATGCCTGGTAACATAATTATGCAAGTTCTGCATTAAGTGACAGGAGTTGTAAATGACAGTCGGAATAAAACTAGACTATACATATTTACCTCCAAATTATACATAGCCCCATTCCATTATCAAGTTTCTACACACCTGTCTGAGAACATCAGGCATACAAGAATGTGACAGTATAGGTAGGGAAAAGTAAAGGATGGAATAATTCAGTGTTAACCCTTTCAGGGTCGAGACCCCGATTCTTAACTCCTTTTCAGGGTCGAAACATTTTCAGAAAAAAAAAAAAAATGTTCTTATGAAATGATAGAGCATCTTTTTCCGATCATAATGCCACCAAAAGTATGAAATTTGGTGAAAAACTAACAGAATTATGCTCTCGCAAAGTTAGCGGTATCGACGATATTTATGCATCGGCGATTTCGCCCACTTTGAGCCCTTTTTTCGGAAAATTCCAATGTCTCAGTCTACTAAAATCATAGCTATTATTCTAGAATTCCATTTGTTCTATCGATTGAGTACAAGAAACCACCAATTTACCGATTTCAACTACCCAATAAAGTGGTCAGAAATTGGCAATATTGCCAATTTCACACAAATTTTAAAAGATGCCAATTTCAAAATAGGGTCCAGAATAAACAAGACAGGCATTCCTGGCACTAAAATAACATTTTATCTGTTCATTAGTCACGTCTCCAGGCCCCTATTACATAACGTTTGCTTTCCATTTTGAATTTTTATTCTCACAAAAAATTGAAGATTTTCTGTTATGTATGCTACTGCATCATTGTAAAAATGGTATAAATAATATCAGCGCACTTGTGCAAGTATAATAGACTCGTCAGTTGATGTGTATTAGACGCGTAGCGTGATTTGTTTACTCTTGAACATCGGCAAAAATCGAACATTTTCGCTACTTTGTGCTCGATTTCTAGGTACTTGTCATCGAGAAACCAATCAAAATTATCTTTGTTTCTCTAATATATCTTCCATTCTATCAAATGAGACCAAGAAAACGAGAATATAATCATAAATACCATACGAAAATAGACTGCAAAGTCGATGTTTAAACCAAAAACACAGTCGGAGTTGTTTTTCCTCATTATGCACTGTGTACTGCAGGACTTTTTTATACTGCGCACACTGACCGCACAGACCCATTCTCTCTTATCTAGGCCTACCAGCCTGTTTTTGCTTGATTTTGAAGGCGCTAGAATTTAGGCATACTAGTACGTCAAACACCCTGGTGCGTAAGACATACTAGTACATCAAAAACCCTGAAAGGGTTAAATACCAGGTAAAGTAAACATGTATGAAAAACTTTTCCTTAATTTTATTACTTGTTGAATATTAAAACAAGGGGCTAGGCAGATAAATTGCTGTGCTACACAGATAAGGAAATTAAATGGTATTAGATAACAATATGATGGTTCAAGACAAATACAGTTTAATGGAACCATTATTGATGACATTTTGCTCATGTGAAATCTTGATAAAGCCCACTATGTGGACAAAATATCATCAATAAAGGTTTCTTTAAACTGCATTTTATGTCATTAGTACACAGAGCAAGCCTTTGTTTAGACAATGTTTTGTTCTAAATAGAACTTGAAAACATCATCCTGGTTGAATAAGTTTCCTCTTACTCCATGTGTGGAATGAGTTTCCTCTTACTCCATGTGTGGAATGAGTTTCCTCTTACTCCATGTGTGGAATGAGTTTCCTCTTACTCCATGTGTGGAATGAGTTTCCTCTTGCTCTATGTATGGAATGAGTTTCCTCTTACTCCATGTGTGGAATG
>WNWK01024234.1:0-30015 GCA_009830355.1 Cherax destructor
ATGACAAAAAAAAGTACAAGGATGGTCCCTAGAAAAAAATTTAAAATGAGTTACTGAGGCTAAACAATATGATGAGTAAGGGGAAAAACATGAAAACCCAAATTTTGTCATGAAAGTATATACAAAATATAGCAAGAAGATTTTTTAACACCATCAACTGCAAGAAAAAAGTGATCACAGTCATAAACAAAAGGAAAAATACATTTCCCAAAAAGGGGACACAAAGAAAGTTGTTCTTCAAAGAGTGTTACTGAAGAAGGGGGAGGGAATAAAGATGGAGAAAGATGCTACAACCACAAAAACTAAAAAGACTTTTATGGTAATTAAACACTGTTTGAAGGGACAACAGGGACACAGATTTGCTTCTGCAGCTACAAACAAGTAATAACATAAGTACAGTATTGTATAATTAACTAGTAAAAAGTAAACTTTTTTTTTTTTTTTTTAGTTCCAACATTCTTTAAAAAAACTTTTTCCACAAAAAAAAAATAATGTTTTTTTTAAAATTTTCCCAATTATCGGGACTCATTAGTGCTTAAGGTAGACTCAATAACTGGGAAGAACTCTCAAGGTAAGGGCAGTTGCGCCCTCTAACAAAAACCCCGAAACATTTTTGGGGTTTTTCGCGGGGTCACTTTCAACATATATTTTTTTTCCACGAGTTAATAATTTCAAAAAAATATATACCCCATTGCAAGATTATATTCTTTCATTAGCATTCGTTTCTTTTCTGACTGCCTGTTTTATTCACAGTATAAAACATAAAAAAAACTTGAAAAAGACAATTAATATATTACTTATATCCTTACAGTTTTAAGTATCCCCAAAAAAAAACCTGAACATCAAAAAATTTTTCAATTCACCTGTGTGAATTTGGCACAAATAAAACATATTGATTGCAAAAAATGACTGAACCTATATAGCCAATTTAAACATATTTTTTTTAAATGTTAAATGCATATAACAGGAAAAAAAAAGACATGCATATTGATAGATATTATCTAAAATCTGAAGTGTATCCAAATTTTTCAGAGAACCACACTTTGCTTGAATTTTGGATAAATGCAAAGGAAACGGGCCCCTGGACAAAACTCGATGTTCCAGTTGGGTTTTTAAATTCAAGTTATCCCAAAATGTTGGATAAACAGGGGGTTTTTTTTTTTGTACAAAATACAGAAATTTTTTTTGAAATAATTATTTTGAAAAAATGATGAGCAAATGATATTTATTAAAAAAAAAATAAAATTCAATACTCAGTATGCAAATTTATATACAATATACTGTACACAGAAAAATTTTTTTAAAACCCTTTTTTCTAGCTTTAATAAAAAAAAATTTTACAATGAAATATGGGGGATGAGAAGAACATATCATTAAGATTCAATAAAGAACATGATTTTTTTTTGTATAGTATTTTGGTCATTGCTAAATTTATCATGGTAACCCACTGCTGCACTTCCTAATCTTCCACACTCACCCCAGCCTTCTGCTCAAATATAAGTCTGTGCTTTTAATCCAATATCTTTAAAGGAGCACATTCACTTAGGTGTTCTAAAAAAAATAGACAAACCTAGAAAAGGTGATGTCAATTATTTCATTTATCACTCATTTCTGAATGTAAAAAGTAACTAAATGTGTACAATAACTACAAAATACTGTGGGTGTTCCAATTTAAGACAGCTGCATTAGCAGCATTTAAACTTACAGAACCTATGTTCATTTAGAATGCAAAAGTACAAAGGATGACTATGTTTCAAACATGTTTCTAACGGGGATCAGTGATCAAGAAACTATTATTATTTCAAGGCCCCTGTTTTTAAGTGTGGCGCTTTCCCTGACCATTCTAAATTGAAAACTGCTGTACTTTCCCTTCCTGGTAGCAAACATCCCTATCAGCATTTTTTTTTCCTAGCTACTATGACTTTTGGTAAATTAAAGAAATGTTCAATAATAAGCCATGGGGAAAGAAATTGGGAACTGATTGATTTGTATACTGTTTTGCCCCCTTCGGGGATTTTTCTCAGAAGAGGTTAAAAATATCAAAATCAATGTTCCCAAAGTTTGCCTGTGTTCATTGCATTTTAGTTATTCATCATTATAAATCTTTCTTTCAACAAATGACCATTTCCCCCCCAGCAGGGCCCCAAAAAGAAAAAAAAGTTTCTTTTTTCAATTTTAGAAACTTTAGGAAAAGGGTTGCCCCTTCCCCCCCCAAATCGACTTTTAAAGCATGGTTTAGGAGGAAGAATTTTTCCCCTTTCCCCCATGGAGATCATTATAGTGTATTGATATAAGAAGAGGGCTTATCATTGTATACCTTTTAGCTAAAATTTAAAAAGGGTTATGAATACTGAATACAGAAATTTAAAAAAAAATAATAAAAAAAATAAAAATCTCCAAACTATGTACTGTTCTTATCTGAATAGCATGTTTTTTTCATTTCCCTTTTTAACACTCCATAAAATTTTGGGGGACAATCAGTTGTTAATTCATCCTTGCAGCCCAGCCTAGGAGACCAAAAACCAAGTCTCAACAGGTGCCCAAAGATTTATTTTTATTTCATCATTGACATATTTATCACTCTATAGTCTATACAGTACATTGAACATCAAACTGTACCGGTCCTACCATCTTTTTCGATATAAAAAAAAGGGCCGGAGGATGGTTGGGGAAAGTATTAACTGTCTAAATGTACAGGGTTATAATATACTAAATAAGGTACCCTAATAAATTAAAAATTGAAGAACAAAATACACAACTCCATATAGTAGCACTACAAAGTTTATAAATTTAAGCAAATTGGTGGGGGAAAATTTTGGTAAATTTTCCTATTTATGAATGTGCTCCTTTATCATTCTAATTAAAAATAGTGTTTTGGGAAAATTTACATCTACATGAACCAAAAAAAAATGACATTAAAAATAGATTATATAAGTTAAATTAAGTACAGAAAAAACCCGGGTAAGTGAACTTTTTTTTTATCAATATTTAGAATAGTAGACAAATTTGAAACTACGTTGTTGCCATCTGAATCACTAGTTACTTTTGTTTCCAGGTTATACCATCATTGTATTGAGAAATAATGTGTGGGCGTGCAGATTATGGCGGCCCAAAGATACATTCTGATGTGGTGAAGGTGTTTTGTGAAATACTCACTTGGGGGTGGCTAAATACGGTGAAAGAAAATCCAACAGTACTCTTTCAGGCGTAGTGATCCCACTAAGATTGGGACAATGGTAAGTGGCCCCGGCAGCCAAAAAAAAATCACTTACTCTCAAGTGAAATGGAAGTTAAATCAATCAAAAAATTCCTATTAATCATCTTATCAGAATATCAAGAGAAAAACTGAAAAATGTGGCCCATAGTGTGCTGCAGTGTGTTCTGGAAAATTTCCTTAGACTAAAAGGTATAATTAAAATTTAACTCTGTTTCATAGTCGATGCAATGGTTTAAACCATGTAAAACAAATGATGTAACTCAAAACAAAACCAAAATAAGAAAAGTGAAAATGAAAATAAATAATATATATCCCGGAAATATGCAACCCAGAAACAAAAAAGATGAAAAGTTGTGAAAGAATGAAAGTCTACCTAGTTCTGAGTCGAAAATTGGGTGACCCCCTCAGGAGAGAAAACCCTTTGATGATGTTTGAATCTAGTGTGGACCATTATAAAGGAGTTGTACTTCTTATGATCCTGGGTGGACTGAAACCCCCTGAAAATTTCCCTCTGAAGGGGAGTTATTTGTAAGTTGGAAAATTTGAGCAGCAGACCTGTCTTTTAAATTTATGCAAAATAAGATAATAGTGAAGGTACCATGTGTTTTGGTCAAAATTAATAACCAAATACAATATACGAAAAGTTCTGGTCTCAAGCTCAAACAGGTTTCTTTCCCGTACTTGACTTACAAACAAGTTAAACAAACCATACCACGGATGGGGATAGAACCCCCCGATCACTCTAAAACTTCAGACTGCGTGTTACAAACAAGTTGTTTATCTAGAAATCACAATGCACAGGATACTTGTGTATGACGTTTTTCAACGATTTAGTGGTTATATAATTTTAATTGGATGTTTGTAAAAGGGGGCCCTCCTGTATTGCAAGGGATGCAGTGGATCATATTACTCATGTTTTTTAAATTTAAGCCCGAAAGTTTATGTAGCGGGAAACCAATTATGGCTGTAAAAATAGCAAATGAATTTTTCCCAAGGAAAAATCATTGAAGGAAAATGGGAAAAAAAATTGTTCAAAAATGTCAGCCCAAAATTTTAAAAAAAAATTTTTTAAATAGGAAACAAATTACAATGTTTCCTTTATTACATGCACCTACAGCACACAAGTGACAAAAAAAATAAAGCATCAGGTCGTAACAAAAAAAAGGCAAAAATTACAAGATAAAAATGTACTGCACTAAAAAAAATCCTTCCAAAAAAAAAAGAATTTCTACATAACTTATAGGAAAACATATGACAGTACAGAAAAAAAAAAATGAACTGTTTGTACCAATTTCGAAAGAAAAATATACTTTAAATGACATCAGAAAATTACTAATTTGAAATACTGTACATGTAGTTTTGAATGCATGTTTTGGTCATTAATTTAATTAATGGATCAACTTACTTTCCCAAAATTTTTTGCTACATAGGAAGGTGCATTTCAATGCTGTGTTCATCTTCATCAGCAACACAGTCTAGTCTCAAGTGGGCCCGTCTGATACATCATTTAAACTGCAAAGTAATACTGTATTTTGGTATTTACAGTAACCCCCAGTTGATTCTGCCCATTTTTTTTTTTTTTTTTTAACAAGTCGGCCTCCCACCCAAGCAGGGTGACCCAAAAAGAAAGAAAATCCCCAAAAGAAAATACTTTCATCATCATTCAACACTTTCACCACACTCTCATACATAATCACTGTATTTGCAGATACGTTTAAGATACGACAGCTGAGAACAGTCCCTCCCAGCTGTCACTATCCCAGACCCCTCCTTTAAAGTGCAGGCATTGTACTGCCCATATAGAAATTAAATTTATTTAACCCTTAAATGGTCCAAACGTATATATACGTTAGTACTGCTACTGCCCCAAACATATTTTTACGTTTTATTTTCCTGCCTCCAAATTTGGCACGATTGGCTTGAGATGCCTAGTGAGCATAGAATGGGTCTTAACACTTGGTGTGTGCCTATTAATAAAATCTGGGACCACTTAGTACCTTGTGGGAGCACCAGGTAAATTGAGCGCCAGCTAGAGCAAACACTGCGGCAAACACCAAGGATTCACTGATGTCATGTCATATTAACACTCCCCTTTGAAGTGGAAAGTGATGTTGGCAGGCTGGCAGGCCAGCTGGCTGCCTGCTTGCCTGGCCACCTAGGCTGGCAAGCAGCTGGTTGGCCACCTGGCTGGCCAGCAGCTGGCTGGTCAGCTGGGTACCTGATTGGCTGTCTATCTCTGTCTGCCTGTCTGTATCTTTCTGTCTCTGTCTCTATCTGTCTCTATCTCACAGGAACACATACGTAAATACAATTATACATAGTGTAAATTGCCTAGGATAACTAAAAAAATCAAGACAAAGTGTTATACTGTGCTTGTGATCTGCATAATACCAGTTGGTTCATGAGCTACTCTCTAAGACAAGCAGACAGAAAAGGCGACGACACACAGGCAGACAGAAAGACAGTCACACAGACAGACAGAAAGACAGACACACAGACAGACAGAAAGACACACAGACAGACAGATACAGACAAACAGACAAGTTTGCGTAACAAATAAAGGAAGCAGTGTAAACTCTCAAATGTCATCACTGTAATTACTGGACTGATAAGAAGAGATAAGACTACGGCTCACCCTTCGTGAAATGTCACCAGTCATCATTAGTGTAATCAGATGAGATAAGGCAGCGATGCTTCAAGGGAACTTTTATTGTTATTATTATTATTATTAATAATTATTATTATTATTATTATTATTATTCACTATTATTATTATTATTATTCACTATTATTATTATTATTATTATTATTATTATTATTCACTATCATTATTATTATTATTATTTGTATGCACTATCATTATTATTATTATTATTTGAGTAAAACAGTACCTAATATTAGTGTCAGAACACAGATTGACTATGAAATCACAAGAACTACTATAAATTGTGATTATGAGAACATAAAAATTATATAAAATAATAAAAAAAGTGAAAAGGTATATCGGCAACGATTCAGCAAGCGGCAGGACTCCTGTTGCTGTCAGGTGAGCATCCAGTGCCAACTTCTCCGCCTCATATCTCGGTAACTACCAACCCAATTTTTTTTTTTTTTATCCTATAACACTTAAAAAAATGTGCTCTTTATTTCTATAAAAAAAATCAAAAGATTCGGGCACTGGGCGAGCTAACGTAAATATACGTGTGGACTGTTTAAGGGTTAAGAGAGCCATCACTCTGTATGACAAAAGCAGCACTACCAGCTGCACCAGTGGATTGGTGAACAGAACCATCAATGTAAATAATTTGTGAGAGAGTGTGCTGTGTGACTAAGTTATCAATATAACTTAAGGCATCATGTTTGGCTTCAAGGCGAAGCTTTGGTTGTGATTTATGAAGTAGTTTGGTGGGAAATGGAGGGATGGTAGTTTGGAAAGGGATAATATTCCATGGAGCGGAGAAGTGCCGCTGTTGCCTTACTTGCCACAGATCATGTATCTGATTCATGCGGAGGTCGGTTCCAGTTTTTCGATCCATCTGGAGGATGTTCACCAGTGCTGAGGAAAGTTTGGAGGGCTTCTGTGCCGCTGTTGCCTTTCTTGACATAGATCATGTATCTGATTCATGCGGTCAGTTCAGTTTTTTGATCCATCTGGAGGGATGTTCGCCAGTGCTGAGGAAAGTTTGGAGGGCTTCTGTGCAGGGTTTGAATGGGATTGCTTGAGCATATTAACCCCAATTAGGATATTTCTTTCAATAACAGGATCTCTGATGCTTGGAATATCAAGTTCTTTCTGCATATTTAAAATTTTGGCAGTATGAGGGCATCCTAAAAGGATCTTCATTGCTTCGTTCTGCAGTTTTTCCAGCCCTCCGCTTTCAGTCAGACACAAGAGCAAGTAGTGGCACAGCATAATCAACCAATGATCTAATATAAACAAGATACAGTGGTACCTCGACTTACGATGTTATCATCTTACGTTATATTCGATAACCGATATTTATAACGTAAGAAATTTGAATGCGACTTACGTTGTTTGATTCGTCTAACGACATTCGTACCGGACGTGTCCGCTTGGCGCCCAGCTGAGCGCGCACTCCAGAGAGCGTCAGTGCTATTGTTTACAAGTGAGAGCGACCACCCACCCACACCCACGCATTCATACCAGTATATTGTCATTATTCCACTGTTTTTAGTGCTTGCAACTGCTAAATAAGCTACCATGGGTCCAAGGAAAGATCCTAGTGCTAAGCCTGTGGCAAAGAGGAACAGAAATATATGTACGATAGAACTGAAGAAGGAGATAATAGAAAAATATGAAAGTGGAGTGCGTATCAGTGAGCTGGCCAGGCTGTATGGTACACCCTTTTCTACCATCGCTACCATTGTGGATAAGAAAAATTCAAGTAAAATCAAGGAAGCTGTTGTTGCAAAAGGTTCATGTGTGATCACAAAACACAGACCACAAGTGCTGGAAAATGTGGAAAGGTTGTTGTTGGTGTGGATCAACGAGAAACAGTTAGCAGGAGATACTGTTTCGGAGGCAATAATATGTGAAAAAGCAAGGCAGTTGCATGATGATCTCCTTAAGAAAATGCCTGCAACGAGTGATGAAGTGAGCGAATTTAAAGCCAGCAGAGGCTGGTTTCAAAAATTTAAGAAGCGTACTGGCATACATAGTGTTGTGAGGCATGGTGAGGCATCCAGTTGTGACAAAAGTGCGGCTGAAAAATATGTGCCTGAATTCCAGGAGTACCTAGAGGCTGAACAATTCCTCCCCCAACAAGTGTTTAATTGTGATGAAACAGGCCTGTTTTGGAAGAAAATGCCCAACAGGACCTACATTACTCAGGAGGAAAAGGCACAGCCAGGACATAAGCCTATGAAAGACAGGCTAACTTTGATGCTTTGTGCCAATGCCAGTGGTGATTGCAAAGTAAAGCCTTTACTAGTGTATCTTTTGAAAATCCCGAGTGTTTGGCAGATGCGGTGTCAGCAAGTCTAACTTGTGTGTGATGTGGAGGTCTAACAAAAAGGCATGGGTCACAAAGGACATTTTCTTAGATTGGTTCAATGGCGTGTTTGGCCCCAGTGTGAAGAAATATCTATTGGACAATAATTTGCCACTTAAGTGCCTCCTGATAATGGACAATGCTCCTTGTCATCCTCCAAACTTGGTAGAGAAAATTGTGGAGGAGTTTAAATTCATCAAAGTGAAGTTCTTGCCCCCTAATACCACTCCTCTCCTCCAGCCCATGGACCAGCAGGTCATTTCCAACTTTAAAAAACTCTATACCAAAGCAATGTTTCAAAAGTGCTTTGATGTGACCACAGACATGAACATAACCCTAAGAGAATTTTGGAAAAAACATTTCCATATGCTGCATTGTGTACACCTTATAGGTAAGGCTTGGGAGGGAGTGACTACCAGGACTTTGAACTCTGCCTGGAGAAAATTGTGGCCAAACTGTGTCCTAGAGAGGGATTTTGAAGGTTTTGGGGCTGAGCCTCAGAACCCTGAGCATGAGCCTGAGCCTGAGCCTGTTGTGGAAGAAATTGTGGAATTGGGCAAGTCTTTGGGGTTAGAGGTGAGTGGTGAGGATGTGGAACAGTTGGTGGAGGAGCACAAGGAAGAGCTAACCACTGAAGATCTGCAAGAGCTTCAACAGCAACTGGAACAAGAGACCAGTGGTCAGGACAATGGTTCAGAGAAGGAGGAGGAGGTGGAACAAAAATGGAAGAATGTGCGTTCTTCAAGGATTATGGAGATCTGTGCCAAATGGAGTGATGTGCAAGCATTTATGGATGAATATCACCCTAACCATGCTGTTGCAGGCCGTGCTGGCAACCTGTACAATGACACAGTGGTGTGTCATTTCAGGGATGTGTTAAAGAATCGCCAGACACAGAGCTCCCTGGACAAATTTGTTGTTAGAAAGAGGTCCAGTGACTCTCAAGCTGGTCCTAGTGGCATTCAAAGAAAAAGGGAAGTAACCCCAGAAAAGGACTTGGTACCTGCAGTGTTAATGGAAGGGGATTCCCCTTCCAAACACTAGCATACTACTCCACCTTCTCCCCTCCTCCCGTCCTCTACACATCAACAACTCTTCAATAAATGTAAGTGACATGTTATTGTTCAATATTTGCATGTGTATTTAGATATTCTTTATTAAATTATTTATTATTTAATGTCAAAAAGTTCTAAAAAATATTTTATTTAACTACTTTTGGAAGTCTTGGACGGATTAAATTTATTTCCATTATTTCTTATGGGGAAAATTGATTCGTCTAACGATTGTTTCGTCTTAAGATATGCCCTCTCTGACGGATTAATATCGTAAGTCGAGGTACCACTGTACAGTGGACCCCCGTGTTTCGTAAACCCCGGAAATCGTACATTTATGTAAGTATAATATTGTAAGTGCTTGTGGAAAAGTATTTTTGGGGGTCTGAAATAGACTAACCTATGTGACATTTTTTCTTAAGGGGGTAAATTCGTTCGGTAATGGCACTTGAGCAGACTTCAGGAGTGAAGTTTTTACGAAACTCGGGGGTCCACTGTACATCATTTTCACAATTTTAACATTAGCACCATACCTGGGGTGAAACCCTGCCACAACTCTAAGTGCTCTCAGCCTTTCTTTGTATTGACGACAAAGTCTCGTTACAACAGGTCCAAGTAGTGGGACCTCAAAGCTTAGATACCTGTATCTGCTTACACATTCAAGAAGATACCCTGAGCCTATATATATCCTGTGTGTCCATGTATTGTTTGTAATGGCTTGACAAAGCTCCTGGAGAGTGAAACGTTGCCACAATAAAATGTCACATTAGTTGCATTTGTGTCCTTTTACTTAACATATTGTCGGTAATTAAACAAACAAACAAACAAACAAACAAATTTTATTTCATTGCAGATTACATGGGTATCAGAAGTTACAATGTAAATTGAGTGCAAGGAGAGCCACTGACATACTGACATACCATGGCATTAGGGGCAGCTTATTCTAGTCCTTAAAAACTATGTACTTAATATTAGAGAAATTTATTGAGTTTATTCTACCAATATTAATACAAGAAGAGACCCATCATGCAACTGGATCTGGCGAACTGTGCCTCTCAGTTGAGGAGGACGCCTATTGAGTATCTTTGTTTTACCAGTACAGATTATCAACCCCAAGTCCTGACACGAGGCTAGTACATGGTTAAGGATGTTTTGGGTGTTGGAGAATCCGGGTGTTGGCTGGGCTCAGAGAGTAGATAAACTCTCGAAACTCTTCAAAGGTATTCAAAGGTATATATCAGCAAAACTAATCATATAATGATGGGGCTGGCTAGGCATAGCATTAAGTAAGGCATTAATTAGAATATTGAATAGAGTGGGACTGAGCACACCTCCCTGTGGGGGTCCTAATTCAAAGTCTTTAGTTATACATCTATGCCCCTGGAACAACACAGAAGACTTTCTGTTGGACAGGTAGCCTTTAACCCTTTGACTGTTTCGGTCGTATATACAGTGGTACCCCGACTTACGATGGTCCCCAAACTCACCCTTGTATGTAAGTTTATTTTTTTAAATGCTTTTGTAAGTGTAATTTTGGGGGTCTAAAAGGACTAGTCTATTTTACATCATTTCTTATGGAGATAAATTCATTTGGTAATGGCACTTGAACAGCATTCTGGAATGAAAAAATATCGTAAGTCGGGGTACCACTGTATACGTCTTACGAGCCACTGTTTCAAACGTATTAATACGCATAAATTCTAGCGGCCTCAAATTAAGTGGGAGAAAGCTGGTAGGCTCACATGTGAGAGAATGGGTCTGTGTGGTCAGTGTGCGCAGTATAAAAAAAATCGGGCAGCCAGTGGTGCATTGTGGGAAAGGCATTTCAGTAGTCCATGTTCAGCATGCCTAGTGGTAAGAAATACCTGACTGCCCGGCAAATCTGGGACTGTTAACTTTCCCAGTGATAGCTCTAACACAGATGGAAGTGTCTCTGAAGATGAATTTCATGGTTTTGAGGAGTTTGTGACCGAAAGCAATGCCCAGGATACCAGAAGGAAGGAAGGAAGGAAGAAAGTAAGGAAGGAAGGAAGGAAGAGATGAGAGGAAGGAAGGAAGGAAAGAAGAGATGAAAGGAAGGAATGAAGAGATGAAAGGAAGGAAAGAAGAGATGAAAGAAAGGAAAGAAGAGATGAAAGGAAGGAAGGAAGAGATGAAAGGAAGGAAGGAAGAGATGAAAGGAATTAAAGAAGAGATGAGAGGAAGTAAGGAAGGAAAGAAGAGATGAAAGAATGGAAAGAAGAGATGAGAGGAAGTAAGGAAGGAAAGAAGAGATGAGAGGAAGGAAGGAAGGAAAGAAGAGATGAAAGGAAGGAAGGAAGGAAAGAAGAGATGAAAGGAAGGAAAAAGAGATGAGAGTAAGTAAGGAAAGAAGAAGGAAGGAAGGAAAGAAGAAAGGAAGAAGGAAAGAATGGAAGGAGAGATGAGAGGAAGGAAGGAACAAAAGAAGTAAGAAAGGAAGAAAAAAAGGAAGAAAGGAAGGCAGGAAGGAAGAGATGAGAGGAAGGAAGGAAAGAAGAGATGAAAGGAAGGAAAGAAGAGATGAAAGGAAGGAAAGAAGAGATGAGAGGAAGTAAGGAAGGAAAGAAGAGATGAGAGGAAGTAAGGAAGGAAAGAAGAGATGAAAGGAAGGAAAGAAGAGATGAGAGGAAGTAAGGAAGGAAAGAAGAGATGAAAGGAAGGAAAGAAGAGATAAAAGGAAGGAAAAAGAGATGAGAGGAAGTAAGGAAAGAAGAAGGAAGGAAGGAAGGAAAGAAGAAAGGAAGAAAGAAAGAATGGAAGGAGAGATGAGAGGAAGGAAGGAACAAAAGAAGTAAGAAAGGAAGAAAAAAAGGAAGGAATGAAGGAAGAAAGGACGGCAGGAAGGAAGAGATGAGAGGAAGGAAGGAAGAGATGAGAGGAAGGAAGGAAGGAAATAAGTAAGAAAGGAAGGAAGAAAGGAAGCTAGGAAGGAGGTTGTGGGGAAGAAGACATGGGTCTCCTTTTGTGTTGACAGGTTGACAGCAGTGATCTGGGTGGTGAGTAATGGTATAATATGTCATTTTGACAGCTGCCTTACCCTGACTCAGCAAATTTAGATGTCCACACACACACACAGCTTCAAGTGCTAAGGGAAATTGATGGAAAGTGTCCAGTCATTATATATGTGTATATATATTATAGAACAATAGTAATAAAAAATTTTTGCATTATTGGTTTGTGTAAACAAGTTCTGTAAACAATATAATGATAATAATGTTTGTGCAGTTATTGTGTTGCATACAACGAGTGTATATATGTACACAGCACCTTACTTTGGTCTCACAGGCCACATAAGTTACTTGGAAAAAAAAATATTGGAAAATACAAGAAACCTTCAAATGGGAGTAAATATAAGTGTACTGGTGAGCGGCATGCGCCGCTCTTGCCATATTCGGCTCATTTTATGCCAACTTTATGCCTCCATATCTCAGAAAAATATTGATTTAAAAAAAAAAATTAGGATAAAAACAATCAGAAAAATAATCTTAACATTTTGATAAGAAAAATATTTTTTTTTTTTTTCAAATATTTTGTGACAACAGGAGAGCACTCAGGATTGGGGGTTGTGACAGTCAAAGGGTTAAGAACTAGCTCCTGGAACGGATTAAGTTCGTTAGTCGAGGGACCACTGTATTCTGCCTTGGTGCCGCTGAGGGGCTCTTGATCCTCCACCTCCTGGAATCCAATGTGAATACATTACATTCCTTAAGGACTGTATCATCTCTGCCGGTTTAGCTTTTCCACTGAATGACGCTTTCGGGTTTAGTACTTAATTCTGTTATTATTATTATTATTATTATTATTATTAATTATTATTATTTATTGTTATTCTTCTTCCTCTTTCAACAAACCGGCCATATCCCACCGAGGCTGGGTGGCCCCCCCAAAAAACGAAAGGGATTACTAGTCTCATGCTCCTGGCATGTTAGTCTCCTCTTATGACACATATGGCTTACGGAGGAAGAAATCTGTTCCACTTCCCCATGGAGATAAGAGGGAATAAACAAGAACTAGTTAGAAAGAAGAATATCCAGAGGGGTGTGTATATATGTGTTTGTGTGTGTGTGTGTGTATATATATATATATATATACAGTGGAACCCCGACTTACGATGTTATCATCTTACGTTATTTTCGATAACCGATATTTATAACGTAAGAAATTTGTTTGTGACTTACGATGTTTGCTTCGTTTACCGACATTCGTACCGGACCTGTCCGCTTGGTGCCCAGCTGAGCGCGCACTCCAGGGAGCGTCAGTGCTATTGTTTACAAGCGAGAGCGACCACCCACCCACACCCACGCATTCATACCAGTATATTGTCATTATTCCACTGTTTTTAGTGCTTGCAACTGCTAAATAAGCTACCATGGGTCCAAGGAAAGATCCTAGTGCTAAGCCTGTGGCAAAGAGGAACAGAAATATATGTACGATAGAAGTGAAGAAGGAGATAATAGAAAAATATGAAAGTGGAGTGCGTATCAGTGAGCTGGCCAGGCTGTATGGTAAACCCTATTCTACCATCGCTACCATTGTGGATAAGAAATATTCAAGTAAAATCAAGGAAGCTGTTGTTGCAAAAGGTGCATCTGTGATCACAAAACACAGACCACAAGTGCTGGAAAATGTGGAAAGGTTGTTGTTGGTGTGGATCAACGAGAAACAGTTAGCAGGAGATACTGTTTCGGAAAAAGCAAGGCAGTTGCATGATGATCTCCTTAAGAAAATGCCTGCAACGAGTGAAGTGAGCGAATTTAAAGCCAGCAGAGGCTGGTTTTACAAATTTAAGAATCGAAGTGGCATACATAGTGTTGTGAGGCATGGCGAGGAGCCAGTTGTGACAAAAGTGCGGCTGAAAAATATGTTCCTGAATTCCAGGAGTACCTAGAGGCTGAACAATTCCTCCCCCAACAAGTGTTTAATTGTGATGAAACAGGCCTGTTTTGGAAGAAAATGCCCAACAGGACCTACATTACTCAGGAGGAAAAGGCACAGCCAGGACATAAGCCTATGAAAGACAGGCTAACTTTGATGCTGTGTGCCAATGCCAGTGGTGATTGCAAAGTGAAGCCTTTACTGGTGTATCTTTTGAAAATCCCGAGTGTTTGGCAGATGCGGTGTCAGCAAGTCTAACTTGTGTGTGATGTGGAAGTCTAACAAAAGGCTTGGGTCACAAAGGACATTTTCTTAGATTGGTTCAATGAAGTGTTTGGCCCCAGTGTGAAGAAATATCTATTGGACAATAATTTGCCACTTAAGTGCCTCCTGATAATGGACAATGCTCCTTGTCATCCTCCAAACTTGGTAGAGAAAATTGTGGAGGAGTTTAAATTCATCAAAGTGAAGTTCTTGCCCCCTAATACCACTCCTCTCCTCCAGCCCATGGACCAGCAGGTCATTTCCAACTTTAAAAACTCTATACCAAAGCAATGTTTCAAAAGTGCTTTGATGTGACCACAGACATGAACATAACCCTAAGAGAATTTTGGAAAAACATTTCCATATGCTGCATTGTGTACACCTTATAGGTAAGGCTTGGGAGGGAGTGACTACCAGGACTTTGAACTCTGCCTGGAGAAAATTGTGGCCAGACTGTGTCCTAGAGAGGGATTTTGAAGGTTTTGGGGCTGAGCCTCAGAACCCTGAGCCTGAGCCTGAGCCTGTTTTGGAAGAAATTGTGGAATTGGGCAAGTCTTTGGGGTTAGAGGTGAGTGGTGAGGATGTGGAACAGTTGGTGGAGGAGCACAAGGAAGAGCTAACCACTGAAGATCTGCAAGAGCTTCAACAGCAACTGGAACAAGAGAGCAGAGGTCAGGACAATGGTTCAAAGGAGGAGGTGGAGGTGGAACAAAAATGGAAGAATGTGCCTTCTTCAAGGATTAAGGACATTTGTGGAATGTGGAGCAAGGTGCAAGCATTTATGGATGAATATCACCCTAACCATGCTGTTGCAGGCCGTGCTGGCAACCTGTACAATGACACAGTGGTGTGTCATTTCAGGGATGTGTTAAAGAATCGCCAGACACAGAGCTCCCTGGACAAATTTGTTGTTAGAAAGAGGTCTAGTGACTCTCAAGCTGGTCCTAGTGGCATTCAAAGAAAAGGGAAGTAACCCCAGAAAAGAACTTACCACCTGCAGTGTTAATGGAAGGATTCCCCTTCCAAACACTAGCATACTACTCCACCTTCTCCCTCCTCCGTCCTCCACACATCAACAACTCTTCAATAAATGTAAGTGACATGTTATTGTACAATATTTGCATGTGTATTTATGTATTCTTTATTCAATTATTTATTATTTAATGTCCAAAAGTTCTAAAAAATATTTATTTAACTACTTTTGGAAGTCTTGGACGGATTAAATTTATTTCCATTATTTCTTATGGGGAAAATTGATTCGTTTAACGATTGTTTCGCTTTAAAATATGCCCTCTCTGACGGATTAATATCGTAAGTCGGGGTACCACTGATATATATATATATATATACAGTGGTACCTCGAGTTACGATAGTCCCCAAAATCGCCCTTTTATGTAAGTTTTTTTAAATGCTTTTGTAAGTATATTTTTGGGGGTGTAAAAGGACTAGTCTATTTTACATTATTCCTTATGGGGATAAATTCGTTTGGTAATGGCACTTGAACAGCATTCTCGAACGAAAAAATATCGTAACTCGAGGTACCACTGTATATATACAGTGGACCCCCGAGTAACGAACACCCCGGAAATCGTACAATTATGTAAGTATAATATTGTAAGTGCTTGTGGAAGTGTATTTTTGGGTGTCTGAAATAGACTAACCTACGTGACATCATTCCTTAAGGGAGTAAATTTGTTCGGTAATGGCACTTAAGCAGGCTTCTGGAATGAAGTTTTTACGTTACTTAGGGGTCCACTGTATATACACAGTCAACCCTTGGTTTTCGTTTGTCTCAGTTTTCGCCGATTTTGGTTTTCGTTCACTTTTTTCTTGGAAAAATTGTCTCAGTTTTCGTCGATTGTCTCAGTTTTCGCCGATGGTATGGAACCTGTCCACCAGTGCCATGCACATACAAAAGCGGTAGACCGCCATCCACGCACCTCCCACGCACATTGTCACACAGTCTAGCATTGTTTAAGCTTGAGTGAACATCACACCAGGAGTTCATACAAAACATTTATTAACAATTCATTATTTTTGGCCCTTGATTATTGTGTGATTACTAAATAAGCTACCATGGGCCCAAAGAAAGCTCCTAGTGCCAGTTCTTTGGTAAAGAAAGTGAGGAACACCGTAGAAATGAAGAAAGAAATAATAGAAAAATATGATAGTGGTGTACGTATTGCCGAGCTCACCAGGGTATACAAGAAGGCCCCATCAACCATCATTTCCATTGTGGCAAAGAGAAAAGAAATCACAGACGTTAATGTTGCGAAAGGGGTGAATACGATAACGAAACAGAGATCACAAACAATTGAAAATATGGAGAAATTGTTGTTGTTGTGGATAAACCAAAAACTGCTAGCGGGTGATAGTGTTGTGCAATCCATCATATGTGAAAAAAGCAAGGCAGTTGCATGCCGATCTTGTCAAGAAAATGACTGAAGGGGAGGGGTAACCAATTATTTCTTTTCTTTTCTTTTCATCTGATTTCGTTCATTTTTTTTTTGCAAATGAAGACGTGTGTATGGACTATATTCTCTGTGACATTCAATAAGATAGCCCTAAAAACAAAAGAGAAAAAAAATATTTACTGAAAATTCCATGAAGATTCCATTTAAAATTTACCTCTGCCTAAATCGCACAATGAAAGGTGGATTTGAGACTTGGTACGTATATAACAATGCTAATGCGATTTTCTCACGGAAGGTATTCGTGTAATTATCTCTAGTTATTCTACAAAAAAATATAGTTCCTCAGTTTTTGTTATACAGTGGACCCCCGCTATTCAAATTTAATCCATTCCAGGAGCTAGTTCTCAACGCGAAATGTTCGAGTGGCGATTTAATTTATCACATAAGAAATAATGGAAATACAATTAATCCGTTCCTGCTGTCAGGAGGCATGAGAAAATAGTACTTCACTATAAAGCTATTATCAACTTGACAGCTTATTTATCTATCACAATTCATCTAATATGACATAATAAACAATATAAATAACATAAAAACCTGATATACACTCTAGAAAGAATAAAATATGTATGTCATTACGAATATTGTGGCTGGGAAGGATGGTGGTGGCGGCATTCTCGCTACAGCTGTGAAAACATCTTCCCATTCTTTCCTCCTTCAGACGTGTTAGTATAAGAGAAAACGGAGTTTGTAATGCTAAGTGCATTATTGTCAGCTTCACGGATTGAACAGAATTCGTACGTGTCAGGCTGGTAACAGCAACAACAACAACTGGTTTGTTTACAAAACTCCCTCCCAAACCTTCATTTAATCTTGTTTACTCACCACTGCCTCTACTACCACTGCCTCTCACCACTGCCTCTACCACCACTGCCTCTCACCACTGCCTCTACCACCACTGCCTCAACCACCACTGCCTCAACCACCACTGCCTCTCACCACTGCCTCTACCACCACTGCCTCACCACTGCCTCAACCACCACGGCCTCTCACCACTGCCTCTACCACCACTGCCTCTCACCACTGCCTCTACCACCACTGCCTCTACCTCCACTGCCTCTACCTCCACTGCCTCTACCTCCACTGCCTCTCACCACCACTGCCTCTCACCACCACTGCCTCTCACCACTGCCTCCACCTCCACTACCTCTCACCACCACTGCCTCTCACCACCATTGCCTCTCACCACTGCCTCCACCTCCACTGCCTCTCACCACTGCCTCTCACTGCTGCCTCTCACCACTGCCTCTACCACCACTGCCTCTACCACCACTGCCTCTCACCTCCACTGCCTCTCACCACTGCCTCCACCTCCACTGCCTCTCACCACTGCCTCTACCACCACTGCCTCTCACCACTGCCAACCACCACTGCCTCTCACCACTGCCTCTACCACCACTGCCTCTCACCACTGCCTCTACCACCACTGCCTCTACCACCACTGCCTCTCACCACTGCCCCTACCACCACTGTCTCTACCACCACTGCCTCTCACCACTGCCTCTCACCACTGCCTCTACCACCACTGCCTCTACCACCACTGCCTCTCACCACTGCCTCTACCACCACTGCCTCTCACTACTGCCTCTACCACCACTGCCTCTACCACCACTGCCTCTCACCACTGCCTCTACCACCACTGCCTCTACCACCACTGCCTCTACCTCCACTGCCTCTACCTCCACTGCCTCTCACCACCACTGCCTCTCACCACTGCCTCTCACCACCACTGCCTCTCACCACCACTGCCTCTCACCACCACTGCCTCCACCCTCCTCCACCTCCACTGCCTCTCACTACTGCCTCTCACCACCACTGCCTCTCACCACTGCCTCCACCTCCACTGCCTCTCACCACTGCCTCTACCACCACTGCCTCTCACCACTGCCAACCACCACTGCCTCTCACCACTGCCTCTCACCACCACTGCCTCTCACCACCACTGCCTCTCACCACCACTGCCTCTCACCACCACTGCCTCTCACCACCACTGCCTCCACCTCCACTGCCTCTCACTACTGTCTCTCACCACCACTGCCTCTCACCACTGCCTCCACCTCCACTGCCTCTCACCACTGCCTCTACCTCCACTGCCTCTCACCACCACTGCCTCTCACCACCACTGCCTCTCACCACTGCCTCTCACCACCACTGCCTCTCACCACCACTGCCTCTCACCACCACTGCCTCCACCTCCACTGCCTCTCACTACTGCCTCATACCACCACTGCCTATCACCACCACTGCCTCTCACCACTGCCTCCACCTCTACTCCCTCTCACCACTGCCTCTACCACCACTGTCTCTCACCACTGCCAACCACCACTGCCTCTCACCACTGCCTCTACCACCACTGCCTCTCACCACTGCCTCTACCACCACTGCCTCTACCACCACTGCCTCTACCACCACTGCCTCTCACCACTGCCAACCACCACTGCCTCTCACCACTGCCTCTACCACCACTGCCTCTCACCACTGCCTCTACCACCACTGCCTCTACCACCACTGCCTCTCACCACTGCCTCTACCACCACTGTCTCTACCACCACTGCCTCTCACCACTGCCTCTCACCACTGCCTCTCACCACTGCCTCTACCACCACTGCCTCTACCACCACTGCCTCTCACTACTGCCTCTACCACCACTGTCTCTACCACCACTGCCTCTCACCACTGCCTCACACTTAATGAACAAACTCGAAACAATTATAATTAAGTGTGAAATGTCTGGATGAGCGTGCAGGGTATTGTTCTCTTGAGTGTAAACAAGGAGGGACTGGCTCTCCAAGCGCCTGGGCGGACAGGTGATGGACACACTTGTTCGAATCATGATATTTTGTTCGCATGACGATATCGATTTTCTTGTTCTAATGACGATTTGTTCGACTGCCGAGCCGTTCGAATAGCAGGGGTCCACTGTATGCAAAATACCTTGCCCTTTACTCCCACTCAAATCCAAAAATATTTGGAATATTGCAAATTTCTTCTGTCACACTGTAAAACTGTCATTGTTTTATGATTCCTGTCAATATTATTGCATTTACTTCAATAATAAATGGTGGAGTTCATCAAATAAGTCAATAACTTACTTTCGAGATAGCGCGCAAAACGTCTCCGGTCTCGGAATTTTTTTTTTTCCGCGAAAATCGCAGCTGTTTTAGTGTTTGCTGGTGATCTAGTGTTGTTATCCTCTCCAAAACACCGTTTTCTCTTACTAAAATGTTACTCAGTGTCATAGAAGACGATATAGATGGAAGGGAAGTAATTTTATTTCGATAATCTCGAAATAGAGTCGCCATATTATGGCCTATTTTATTAGTTCTAGTGTATATATCATGTTTATATATCTTGTATAATGTTTATTTAGTAATTTTAGATGATATTAGATGATATTAGCGAAATAATAAAAAAAAATTCTCGCGAGTCGGGAGTCACCAGAGCAGGAATCGTGGTCCCGTTCCTGATTGGCTGGATCTCTTCGGATAAACCCCGCCCACAGTCATATGGTGCCAAATAGTCAATTATGCAATTAGAATGAATTATAAAAGAAATAGCAATAAAAAATTGGAAAAAAATGAAAAGAATTACGGGATGCTAGAAGTCATGTTGGTGGCGCCGATGTCACCATACATGATATAAATGTCTGTAATTCCTTGTAGAAACGTCGTAGGACATTGATTCTTGTACCATTGCGTTGCCAGAGAGTTGGGCTATTTTTCTAGACCAATAACTCAATTTTCATAATTTTTCGAATATTTTTTTTTCACTCGCGAGACACGCGCGGGTGGGACATTACCCCTTCCCTGAAACCAGTGTTGATGTTGATGAATTTAAGGCCAACAAAGGCTGGTTCGAAAACTTAAAGAGCGAAGTGGCATACACAGTGTTGTAAGGCATGGTGAGGGTGCCAGTTCATTATTATTATTATTATAATCAAATAGAAGCGCTAAACCACAGGGGTTATACAGCGCTGCAGGTTATTGTAGGATGCAGGGAGAGTGGGTTGTAAGAGGGAGATGGATGATTAGTAGGGTATGGAGTGCAGCATGACGGTGGATAGTGCAGAGATAGAGGGTAGCAAGAGATCGAGGTAGAAGGGACTGAGGGAGGTGCTAGAGGTATAATCTTCAGAGTTTGTGTAGTAAGTCAGTTTCTGTCAAAAAGTCAACAAGAGAGTCAGGATTAATAATAATAATAATAATATTTTTATTTGGGCATGATACAAAGAATTACATTTGGTTATTGAGATTACATGAGGTGTACATGCCAAAAGCCCCTAGTATGCAGGGCATTTTGGGACGACTTAAAATTAACTTAAAACTAAATTGTAAGAATTTTTGTAGATAGTATACAATGAGTAAAGGTGAGTATTTGAGCTATGATATTTGAACATAGTTTTGTACTTTTGTCTTCATTATAAAATTAATTAAATCAGATTAAACAAATTAAAGCAATAATAATAATAATAAAATAATAAAAAGTTATGATTGATAATTTTTAAAATAAGTAAAGTTGCATATCTAAGTTTTAAAGTTTGAATATAAGTTGAACATATCAATTAATTGTAGCAATTTATTGCAGCAATGCAACTAATTGAGAGAGATAACAATTTAGAACAATTAATTGCATTGCAGTTAGTTTACGTGGTCATTATAATGTAAGTGTTGTGGGAATAATTAGCTAAGTAAGTATTATTCATAACAGGTTTTACATTCATTCAATCGTTCATTCATACATTACATTGACTTTAAAGTCAGGTTTTACGTTAAGTGATTATTCTACTTTGCTGGGAATGGTTGATATGGAGCAATTAGCTTTGGGTGAGAAGGTGGTTTTTTAGCATCGTTTTGAATTGGGGTACAGGTAGGGTTTCTTTGGCAATGACAGGTAATGAATTCCAAATTTTCGTGCCTTTTATGTGCATTGAGTTTTTACATAGTGTTAGGTGGACACGGGGAACATCGAGGAGTGATCTGTGTCTAGTGTTATGGTCATGTGTCCTGTTAAAATTAGTAAGGAGAAGTTTGAGTGGTGGGTTAATATCTGCATAGAGTGTTCTATGTATGTAATAGGCACAGTAAAAAGTATGGATGTCTTGTATGGTGAGTAAGTTTAGGTTTTTGAATATTGGTGGAGTATGTTGCCTGGAGTGAGAATTTGTTATCATTCTAACTGCTGCCTTTTGTTGTGTTATTAGTGGTCTGAGATGAGTTATTGATGTAGAGCCCCATGCGCAGATACCATAGGTGAGGTAGGGGTAAATGAGTGAATGATATAGGGTAAGGAGAGCTGGTTGTGGAACATAGTACCGTATCTTGGATAGTATTCCCACGGTCTTTGAGACTTTCTTGGAGATTTGTTGTATGTGTGTCTGAAATTTGAGGCGACTGTCAAGATGTATTCCTAAGAATTTTCCCTCTGTGAGTTTTGCGATAGGGGACCCGTTTATCATTATGTTAAGTGGTGCGTTTGCAGCTCTGTTCCCAAACTGGATAAAATAGGTTTTATCAATATTGAGAGTAAGTTTGTTGGTCATCATCCAGGTAGATATTTTCTGCAATTCAGTATTTGCAGTGTTGGCTAGTGTGTCTGGGCTTGGGTGAGAGATAACGTATGTAGTGTCATCTGCAAAAAGTATGGGTTTGAGTAGTTGAGATGCATTTGGTAGGTCGTTAATGTAAATGAGAAAGAGTAGTGGGTTAAGAACACTTCCCTGTGGGACACCTACGGTAATAGTTTGCGCGGTGGAGCTAGGTCCATTTGTGTACACATATTGGTTTCTGTTGCTAAGGTATGATTTTAGGTAGTTTAGGGAGTGTCCTCTTATACCATAGTGCGATAATTTTAAGTGTAACAGATCATGGTCAACTGTATCAAAAGCTTTACGTAAATCAATGAAGATTCCCACTGGGATTTCTTTTTTCTCAAGGGCGGTGTAAATTATTTCTAACATGTGTATAAGGGCATCATTTGTATTTTTATTAGGCCTGAATCCAAATTGACAGTGGTTGAGTACATTGTTGGAGGTGAGGTAAGAATATATTTGTCTATGAATTAATTTTTCAAAGATTTTGGAGAGAAGGGGTAAGTTAGATATCGGCCTGTTGTTATTCAGGTCTGCTTGGTCTCCTCCCTTATGTACTGGGGTGACCCTCGCTATTTTGAGTATTGATGGGAAGGTAGAGGATTCAATGGATTTGTTAAAAAGTGTTGCAATAATTGGTGAGAGAACTTGAGAGGCTTTTTTGTATATATAAGGAGGGTCCATCTGCAAGAAGGGAAGGTAAAGAAAGGGCCGCAGAGCGAAGACGTCGTTGGAGGTAAATTCTGCGTGCTCGTTGATAGAGTGGGCAGTCCAGCAGAATATGTCGAACAGACACTGGAACCTGACAATGCTCACAGAGAGGGGCAGGGAGCCTCTCCATGAGATACCCGTGAGTAAGACGAGTGTGGCCGATGCGAAGACGGGAGAGTGTAGTCTCCCAACCTCGACACTGGTGACAAGAAGAAGGCCAGAAACCTATAACCGGTTTAATAGAATGAAGTTTGTTATTCATCAGGTCAGACCAGCATTGTTGCCAACGGGTGCGAAGGTGGGTAGCAATGACCGCAAAATAGTCCGTGAAAGGAACACCTCTATATGAAACTGGAAGGTCATGTACTGCTGACCGCGCAGCAGTGTCTGCCTGTTCATTGCCCTGTACGTCAACATGACCAGGGACCCAACAAAAGACAATATCTTTATGCTTGCTAAAGATACGGCGTAACCAAAGGTGGATACGAAGAACTAGGGGGTGAGGTGTATCAATTTTACGGATAGCCTGTAAAGCACGAAGGGAGTCTGAAACGACCACAAATGGTGATACAGGCATAGATGCAATACGGATAAGTGCCACAAGAATGGCATACAATTCAGCCGTAAATATGCTAGCCGAGGGTAATAGATGCCCTCGCACGATGCTGTCCGGAAACACTGCTGCGAATCTGACGCCGTCAGATGACTTTGAACCATCGGTGTATACTGCGATGGCATGGGAATGAGAACGGAAATGGTCTAGAAAGAAAGAGCGAGAAGCCGCCATAGGTAGTTGGGCTTTCGGGCAAGGTAGAGGAATAGAACAGACACGGACAGCAGGAACTTCCCAAGGGGGTAGAGGAAAGGGTGAAGCCACATGAACATATAAAGGCGGAAGCTGAAGGGAAGACGAGTGAATGCAGACGAAGAGAAAAGGGACGAAGTAAACAGGGGCGACGAACAAATAACGAGCGTCTACTAACATCTGTGACAATCCTATACATGGAAGGATTGCGGAGGTCATGAGAGCGAACATAATAGCGAATGCAATGTGCATCACGACGATCGGACAAGGATGGAATGTTCGCTTCTACATAGAGGCTCTCAACCGGGGAAAAACGAAAAGCACCAAGGCATAAGCGTAATCCCTGGTGATGGATGGGATTAAGGCTGGAAAGAGTGGCAGGAGAAGCTGCCGAATATATCTGGTCACCATAATCGAGTTTCGATAAAATTAGGGCCGAATGTAGGCGAAGGAGAGTTCTACGATCAGCCCCCCATGAAAGATGTGCGAGGGTTTTAAGGAGGTTCAGCCGGCTATGACAAGTCGCCTTCAGAGAGGTAATGTGAGGTTTCCAGGACAATCTGCGGTCAAACAGGAGGCCGAGAAACCTGACTGTATCACGTTCTGGGATTCGTGAGCCGTATAGGTACAATGGATGATCAGAGACCACTGAACGTCTAGTGAACGTAATTTGATGAGTTTTGCCACTAGAAAATTTAAACCCGTGAGTGGTGGCCCAATCAGAAACCCGGTTGATGGCATGCTGGAGGGAAACTGCAATGAGGTGACAGTCAGCACCTGCACAAGCTATAGCAAAGTCATCCACATAGAGCGATGACCAAATATTGGATGGGAGAACAGATGCCAGATTATTTATAGCAAGCAGAAAAAGTGTCGTGCTCAGAACACAACCCTGGGGGACACCTTCAGCTTGGACAAATTCCGGGGAGAGTTCATTACTAACCCGGACCCGTAAATGTCTGTCAGTTAAGAAGGCCTTAAGAAAGAATGGTAGGTTGCCTCGGAGGCCTAAGGAGTGGGCCTGGGCCAAGATATTATATCTCCAAGTTGTATCATAAGCCTTCTCAAGGTCGAAAAAGATAGCGATAACCAAATGGTTATTCGCAAAGGCATTACGAATATACGTATCCAAGCGCAGCAAGGGGTCAATGGCAGAACGGCCCTTACGGAAGCCATACTGACTAGGGGAGAGACTATTGTGAGTCTCTAAATACCACATCAAACGTCTGTTAACCCTTTGACTGTTTCGGACGTATATATACGTCTTACGAGCCAATGTTTCGGACGTATTTATACGCCTAAATTCTAGCGGCCTCAAATCAAGTGGGAGAAAGCTGGTAGGCCCACATGTGAGAGAATGGGTCTGTGTGGTCAGTGTGCGCAGTATAAAAAAAATCGGGCAGCCAGTGGTGCATTGTGGGAAAGCCATTTCAGTAGTCCATGTTCAGCATGCCTAGCGTAAGAAATATCTGACTCCCCTGCGAATCTGGGACTCTTCTCTTCCTCAATGATAGCTCTAACACAGATGGAAGTGTCTCTGAAGATGAATTTCATGGTTTTGAGGAGTTTGTGACCGAAAGTAATGCCCAGGATACCAGAAGGAAAGGAAGAAAGAAGAAAAGGAAGGAAGGAAGAGATAGAGGAAGGAAGGAAGAAGAGATGAGAGGAAGGAAGGAAAGAAGAGATGAGAGGAAGGAAGGAAAGAAGAGATGAAAGGAAGGAAGGAAAGAAGAGATGAGAGGAAGGAAGGAGGAAAGGAAGGAAGGAAAGAAGAAAGAAAGGAAGGAGAGATGAGAGGAAGGAACAAAAGAAGTAAGAAAGGAAGGAGAGATGAGAGGAAGGAAGGAACAAAAGAAGTAAGAAAGGAAGAAAAAAAGGAAGGAATGAATGAAGGAAGAAAGGAAGGCAGGAAGGAAGAGATGAGAGGAAGGAAGGAAGGAAATAAGTAAGAAAAGAAGGAAGGAAATAAGTAAGAAAAGAAGGAAGGAAATAAGTAAGAAAGGAAGAAAGGAATGAAGGAAGAAAGGAAGCTAGGAAGGAAGGTGTGGGGGAGAAGACATGGGTCCCCTTTTGTGTTGACAGGTTGACAGCAGTGAGGGTGGTGAGTAATGGTATAATATGTCATTTTGACAGCTGCCTCACCCTGACTCAGCAAATTTAGATGTCCACACAAACACAACTTCAACGCTATTACAATATTACAATAATGATTACGAGACTATGGCAAATCCGATTACTGGCCGTTATTCTAAGGAATTGCTTCATAACCAATAATGCAATACCGTAAAAAATAATAAAGGTTTTTGTCAGGTATAATAATAAATAGACACATTATCTTATAAATATATATATATTTCTTTTACTCGTAAATGTTATATAAAGAATAGTACTCTCGTACATATAAAATATAAAAAGCATGATCTTTGTACATAAGCATAATATTTGTACTATGTAACAATGTCACATTGTTAATTAAACGACTAGGCTGTCAAGTGTCACTACGACATCCACAAACTCAGAGACACTAAACATATCACAAACAGTGGCACTAAACATATCACAAACAGTGACACAAAACATATCACAAACAGTGACACTAAACATATCACAAACAGTGACACTAAACATATCACAAACAGTGACACTAAACATATCACAAACAGTGACACTAAACATATCACAAACAGTGACACTAAACATATCACAAACAGTGACACTAAACATATCACAAACAGTGACACTAAACATATCACAAACAGTGACACTAAACATATCACAAACAGGGACACTAAACATATCACAAACTCAGTGTCACCTCGATTTCACAAGACATTACCATACTCGGTGTCTGTCACATGATAACAACGCCCAATGTCTCACACTTTATGTAACCCTGTGTCAAGGACACCCTTCTGCTGTAACACACAATCGCTTCTTGTCAACGACACCCTTGTCTGTGTCCTACGACACTCACTCGCTACTGTGTCATCACAGACACCCTGTTCTCTGTGTTCTCATAACACTCAATCGCTTCTGTGTCATCACCGACACCCTTGTCTATGGTCCACGACACGCCCGCAACTGTGTCATCACCGACACCCTTGTCTCCATGTTAAGCGTCCGTCGTGCACCTTTCCGCTGGTTCACACTCCATGCCAGACAAGCGGCATGTCTCACGTGACATGTCACACAAGCCATAGTCACTGCATGGGTCTTCGTGCGGCCACCAAAGCCAGCAAGCTGAGTTCAGTATGGCAGCTGGGGTACAGCAAGGCAATCTCCACAGCTCAGTGACGTAAACCATACTGCAGGAAACTGAGTAGTAAAGCAGACTGGGATACCAGTCACTACTCAGTGAAGATGTTACTCAGTGCAGTCGTGGATCATACTACCTTTATGCCAGGTTCCACCCCCTGACATAAACTATGGTGACGTCACACCGGGCGCTGCAGCCATGCAGCACCCAAATGGTCCGTCAACCATTTGACCCAATTATCTTGTTCAGGGATCGCAACAAGCGCTAAGTGAAGTTGATGGAGTGTCCAGTCATTATATATGTGTATATATATATCATAGAACAATAGGTTGGTAGGTAAGTAGGTAGGCAAGTAGGTAAGCAAGTAGGTAAGTAAGTAGGTTAGCAAGTAGGTAAGTAGGTACGTAAGTAGGTACGTAAGTAGGTACGTAAGTAGGTACGTAAGTAGGTACGTAAGTAGGTACGTAAGTAGGTAGGAAAGACTGTGGGGAAGAAGAGCAAGGGACCCCATGGGTGTTGACAAGGCAGTGAGGGTGGTGAGTGGTGGTATAATATGTCATTTTGACAGCAGCCGCACCCTGACTCAGCATATTTATAAGTCCACACACTAATAATAATAATAATAATAATAATTTTTATTTCAATGCATGTTACAAGTGTACAATGTTATTGGTAGTTACAATTATAAAACAATTATAAAACTGTAATGCAAGGAGAGCCACTGGCATGCCATGGCATTAGGGGCACTTTATTCTAGAGACTTATTCACTAAGTACTTAATGCTAAAGAAATTGATTGAGTTTATTCTAGTTCTGTATTATTTAAATTATTAAATGGTTATACATACTATTAAAAGACAATACAAGAGAAATTGGTTGAGTTTAATCTAGTTGTAGAATTTATTTCAAATTACAGTATGTTGATGCTATACTAGTATAATAACAATACTAGAAATAGTTTTTAGAGTTTCTTCTAGATATATATTTTATTTCAAATTAAGAAAATGATGATACTATAAGATATTAAATGACAAAATGATGATATGAAATTGCAACAAGTGTTAAGGAGGATGAACATATCAAATTGAGATCATCTTAAGTAAAATAACAACAACAACCAGCTTCCAGAAGCTATTATCAGTTCTATGAAGTGTCCAGTGACTATATATGCGTATATGTAGAAACCAGAAGGAAGGAAGGAAGGAGATGAAAAGAAGGAAGGACGGTATGAAAGGAGAAGGTATGTAGGTAGGTAGGAATGTAGGAAGGAAGGAATGTAGGAAGGAAGGAATGTAGGAAGGCATGTAGGAAGGAAGGTTGGAAGGAAGGTATGAAGGAAGGTAGGAAGGAGGGCAGGAAGGAAGGTAGGAAGGAGGGTAGGAAGGAAGGCAGGAAGGAAGGCAGGTAGGAAGGAAGGCAGGAAGGAAGGCAGGAAGGAAGGCAGGAAGGAAGGCAGGAAGGAAAGCAGGAAGGAAGGAAGGAATGACGACCCAGAAACAACAACCAGCTTCCAGAAGCTAATAGCAATTCTATGAAGTGTCCAGTGATTATATATGTGTATATATAGAAACCAGAAGGAAGGAATAAAGGAAGGACGAGATGAAAGGAAGGAAGGAATGTAGGAAGGAAGGTTAGAAGGAAGGTTAGAAGGAATGTTGGAAGGAAGGTCGGAATGATGACCCAGACACAACAACCAGCTTCCAGAAGCATATAGCAGTTCTAGGCACGTGTCCAGTGACTATGTGTGTATATATAGAAAACAGAAGGGAGAAAGGAAGGACGAGATGAAAGGTAGTAAGGAAGGAAGGAAGTAAGGAAGGTAGGTAGGTACATAGGTAGGTAGGTAGGGAGGTAGGTAGGTAGGTAGGTAGGTAGGTAGGTAAGGGAAAGGGAAAGGGAAAGGGAAAGTAGGAAGGAAAAGGGAAAAAAGGGCGCCCAGACGGGCCATCAACCTAGGATAAACCCCAAAAAATTGCTCACTTTTAAGAAAAAATGCTCAGAAGAGATGTTTTGTCTGGGGCATATACAAAAAAAAAAAACAAAAAGCAGACACACTCGTTTTTTGTGTGAGGAATGTAAAAAACCACTGTGCATGGAACCATGTTTCAAAGAGTTTCCCCAAGCTAGAACTTTATAAAAAACCATGACTGTACATTTGTATATATATTATAGAACAATAAAAATAAAAATTTTTTTTATTGTTGGTTTGTGTAAACAAGTTTTGTAAACAATATAAAGATACTAATGTTTATGCTATTTTTGTGTTGATAAAATAATGTATAATTGCACCTTACCTTTTGGGCCCCACAGGCCACATGTTACGGGAAAAAAAAAATAGTGAAAAAACAAGAAATTAAATGGAAGAAACAAAAGTTTACCCAGTGAGTGGGTTCCCGCTGTTGCCACGCTGTCATTTTTCCCAACTTTTCACCTCCATATCTCGGTAAATATTGATGGCAAAAATCTGTTTTTAGGACCAAAACAATCAGAAAAATAATTTAACATTTTGATAAGAAAAAAAATTTTTTTTTTTTTTTTTTTGAATATTTCCCCACATAGAATGACAGTTTCAGGAAAGGGGGCTCCCACAGTCAAAGGGGGTTTAACTAGGCTTCCATCACCTTTCAAAAATGACTGGTAAGAGCGGGGGGGACGGAGGGGGGATCAGTCCCAGCACCTGGTTTTCGAAAAGGGGGAACAATAGCAGACTTCCACAGCTGGGGAAGAACTCCTTGCGGGCCT